>JACVTC010000106.1:0-2500 GCA_016946835.1 Neocallimastix lanati (nom. inval.) | reverse complement strand
AAGAACAAATTATTATTAATAAAAAATATAAATTTAATTTTTCATATAAAAGAAAAGATAATTCCAAAGTGTATAAATGTACAGAATATAAAAAAATAAATAAATGTAAATCTTTTATTATTTTAAATGATAAGAAAGAAATTTTAAAGTATAATAGTTCACATAATCATCCTGAAAATGAATACGATGTATCCCTATCTATAATGAAACATAAAATTAAAGATGGAATTGAAAAAAGTTCAATTCCTTTTGGTATAAAAATAAAACCCCTATATAATAAAATTTCTAAAGAAATGGGACTTATATGTCCAGAATATAATTCAATTAAATCCCAAATATCAAGAAATTTAAATAAAAAACTACCATCCAATGTAACAACATTTGCTGAAATTCCAAGTGAATCTGAATATTATAAAACAAAGCGAGGTGAAAATTTTATGATATTCAAAAATTCTAATTTAATAATTTTTCAATCCCCTTTTCAAGCAAAATTATTTAGGGAATATAATGATGATATATTTGTTGATGGTACATTTTTTATTGCCCCTAAATTTAGTTATCAAGTATTTATTACAAGAACTTATGCTAAAGAATTAGATAGTTTTTACACTACTTCTTTTGCAATATTAAAAAATAAAGAACAAGAAACATATAAAATGTTATTTGAAAAATTGAAAGAAAATGCTAATACATGTAACAATAATATTAGAATTGAACCAAAAAATTTGCATTGTGATTTTGAAAGGGCCATATCTAAAGCAGCAAAAACAATATTTCCTAATACAAATATTAAATATTGCATTTGGCATTATAAAAAATCACTAGAAATTAAAAAAAATAAATTATGCTATAATGAAGTAAAAAATAATAATAATATATTTATTTATTATAAAGCTATTTCAAATTTACCATTTATAAATCCTGAATATATATTTGATATTTATGTTATAATTAAAATTAAATCTATTAAAATAATTATTGTCAATTTTTAAAATTTTTAGAATATTTTTATAAAACATATTTAATTGATTATGATATGAAAATTTGGAATTATTATAATAATATAGAACATATAACAAACAATGCCTCAGAATCACTCAATAATTATTTAAATAATTTATTTCCAACAAAACCATCTTTTTATGAATTAATAGATAAATTAAATGAACTTGAACATTTATCATATTATGATTATCAAAGAAAAATAAGAGGAATTTGGAAAATAAAAAAAAGAGCAATAAATAAAGCTAATGAAATCAGTGTCTTAATTGACGCTTCAAAAGTATTGAAGCCAAGTTAATTGATGCTAAATGTGATAGAAACAAAATTATTAATTTGTGGTTTGATTGTTTAACTAATTTAAATAATATAATATAAATATTACTTTATAATAAATAATTAAGAAATGAGGAATGACCAAATGAAATAATCAGAATTCTGTCATTCAATAATTTAATTTATAAAGCATATTAAATTTATACAGTTTTAATAAATATTCAAATACAATGTATAATTTATAGTTTTATCATTATAATTATTATTTCGCTTAATAATTTTTAAAAGAAAAGAATTATTATTAATAAAATTTATATTTTAATAACATTTGTAATTTTATATAATTTTTTATTAATAAAATTTAAATAAAAAAATTATTATTATTAGTTTTATATTTTTAATAACATTTAAGTAAAGAATTATTATTAATAACATTTATATTTTTATGTGTTTTTTTTTATTAATAACATTTGAGTAAAATAATTAATAATATTTATATTTTTAATAACATTTAAATAAAAGAATTATTATTAATAACATTTATATTTTTAATAGCATTTAAATAAAAGAAGAATTATTATTAATAACATTTATATTTTTATGTGTTTTTTTTATTAATAACATTTAAGTAAAATAATTAATAATATTTTATATTTTTAATAACATTTAAATAAAAGAATTATTATTAAAAAAAAGAATTAAAATCAAAAAATCTAACCATTATATGATTTATTTAATTATTCACTTAATAATTAATTTAAAAATTGAAATAACAAAATAATACAATAAAATAATATTATGTAGTATAATATAGCTATAGCCACAAATTTATATATATCACGTGAAAAAATTGGCGTAATGCAACTTCCCCATTAAATTTATATATTTAACAAATTTATTGTAATAAAATTAATTTAATAATTGATTTACTAATAATATTTGAAAAAAATTGATAAAAATTTATGTAGTTTACAAATTATATTTACATTTTTTTATAATATACATATATTAATATATTATTATTATATTATTATTATTATTCAAAAAAAATATTTGTATTTTATAATTAAACAGTAAATAAGTAAATAATAAATATTCATATATATATATATTTTATATTACTAGAATATGTAAAATATATGAAAAATAAACTTCAAATGTATTGAAACATAATGTAATATAATTAATGTATAAACCACAATGTAATAGTATAAAAACATCTTAA
>JACVTC010000105.1:657500-662121 GCA_016946835.1 Neocallimastix lanati (nom. inval.) | reverse complement strand
CCAATGCATATTATTAATAAATAAAAATAAATAAATAAATAAATAAATAAATAAAAAAAATACTTTGGAATTGGAAAATGGAAATTGTAATATAAATTCTTATAAATTTAGAAGTTAATTTAAAAATATGGATTATACATATATTATTTAATAAAAAAAAATTTAAAAAAATAAATTAATTTGGATAAACTTAAAATTATTAAATAAGAAAAAATAATATATTTATATATTAATATATTAATTAATTTAAATTTTAGTATTTTATAAACACAAAATATCAAAATAAAAATTTCCTTTGATATTAATATATTTTATTTGTTCTTTTTTGTTTTTATGCTCAATTCTAATTTTTTTTTTTTTTTTTTTTTTTTTTAGTTTTAGTCGTTGTTGCTTTTGAATTTTAAATAAATATTAATAATTGTAATTTGTACCAAATAAATATGAAAAACTAACAAAGTAATTATGGAAAAAATGTACTTAAATTCTTTTAATATTTTTATTAGAAAAAATTATATTATTGATATAAATTAAAATAATAAATTTGAAAACTTTAAGATATATATATATATATAATAAATATAATAAATAATTGCTTAATAAAATATTATATCTATGTATTAATATATTAAATTTTATGTTCTTGTTCTTACTATATTCAAGAATTGAAATTAAATTTCTTTCTGTTTTATAATACATAATTTTTCTTTTTAATTAAATTTTTTACAAAATAAAAATTTATCATAATTTAAATTATTTATTTGTATAATAACTTTTATTATTAATACTTGAATATTTATTTTTATTATATCTATAAATATTACTATTATTTTTGGATTTAGTATTAATAGTATATATTATGAATGCAACAATTAAAAATCCAAAAAGATTAATAGTCCAACTATATCTACATAAACTGTAGATAATTAATCCAAGAATAAAGAAAAATAATATATTCTGATATGAAGCTAAGAATCTGAAATTGAAATTTACTTTAAACAAAAATCTTGGAACATAAATATTACGGCTACCAAGGAGACTAAGAAGAATATTATACTAAATTTTAGATTAATATTTGACTTATTAATAAATATTTATAAATATTTTAACACTTACTTTTTGGTTAGCTACATCTGACAAATAATTAGTCAAATGTACCAATGGTGTTATTTCATATGAGAATATCATATCTCTTTGTCTTGGTGTTGGCTTAATTTTTATATTTGTATTATCACATTTTCGTAGTCCATGTATAATCTTTTATTTCAATAAACAACAGAAAATAATTATATTTTTATAAATATTAGCTTTTTTTTTTTTTTTTTTTTTTTTTTTTTTTTTTTTCTAAATAAGTAATTAAATATTAAATATATAAAATAACAAACTTACTTGTTGTTTTCCCTCATATGTTAATTTACCATCAATAGTATAATCTGGAGCATATACACCAGGTCTAATTTGATTTAAATTTTCTAATTCATGAGGTTGTAATAAATTTGGTGAAATATGGGATGGAATTTCCCAAATATTTTCAATTATTTTTAAAACACTCTTAAGTGATTCCAATTGATTATTTAAAATAATATTCATTTCACGAGATTTTGGATTTAATTTATTAAACTGATTCATAATAAATTTTGATACTAAAATAGTTTCATCAAAAATAACCTTTATATTTACACCATTTGAAAACTTATTTAATAACCCATTATTTATAAATGGTGATATTCTTTGCTGAATTTGAGTTATAGCATTATTAATACTTTCTATAATAATTGTTAACTATTATTATTTTCATAATAATTTGTTAATATATAAAATATGCATCATATATATATATAAATTTATAAACATATAATATATATAAGTAATTTACCCTATTATTTATTTTATAATAATAAAATTATATTATAATTATATTAAAAAAATACTTACTGTATCCCAAGTTTCATATTTTCCTTCAGTTAAAATATTAAATACTGGTTGATAATCTTTATCATATCCGAAATCAATTAAATGATTTTGTAATAAAATAATAGATGGATTTGTATTATTTGAAAAACCTTGAATTTGCTGAATATTATCAGTTGATAATATAATACTTTCAGTTTCCCTTAAAAACTTTAACAAATTTTGATTTGAATAAACATTTAATACTTTCTTAAGAATATCTAATTGATTTTCCTTTATATTTTCTAGAGTTTTATTATTAATTCTTGAGAGCGAAAAGTCAAAGTGTATGACTCTCAACAAAAATGTCATAAATATAATAGAATAATACAAATAATTATCATAAACATATGATGCCCTTAAATAATATTACAATAGTTATTATATTATTATTTGTAAATAAAATATAATTAATTAACTAAAAAAAAATTAAATTCAATATATATTATATTTATAATTAAGCTATTACACTTACCAATCACCTGTAATATTGATGTTTTTCTTTTTCTCTCCCCATGGTTGAATATATGAAAGCCATATATCAACAGCCTTTAATTATAAATAATTATATCCAAAAAGAAAAAAACTACATAAATATAACTTAAAGACACATTTATATTAAATTATTTATAATTACCAATTCAAATGAACTATCTAATGGTAAATGACGAATAGCTAATTGCAAGAATAAAAAAAGTTTTGAATGTATTGCTTGATAAGAATAACTGTAAATATATATATATTGTATATGTAAATTATTATGTATTTATAATATTGATTTTATATTAAATTTATTTATATTTATATGAAAGATAATAATTTATATAAGTAATACATACTCTTGAACAATAGAATAATTTAGTTCATTATTATTATTATTAATTAATGATGAATCATTCATATTACTTCTTTCATTTAATAATAAAATAACATGTTTTACGACTTGATTAATACAAATAAGTTGTGGAATACTTGGATTATTATAAGTCTAAATTTTATGTTATATCATTGATTATTTTAAAAAATCATAAATTAATAACGATATTTAATTTATATCTTATATAACTTAAATAAGCAAATAATTACTCTTTTGTTTGAATTTTTTAAATCTTCAATTGAATATTGACTCAACCATAATTCACATATTGTATCAATAAAAAATTCAGCGATTTTTAAAGAAGATGATGAATTCATAAATCTGATTTTCAATATTTTATAAAATTTTCGAAATAATTATATTGATAATTAATTAATTAATTAATAATTAAATGTTTATTATATATTAAAATAATAATAATTACCTGCACTCAAAAATACTTTTATGTGGAATATCTGGTGTTACTATAAGTAATAATACATTTTATATTGATATTATTAATATATACCATAAAATAATTATTATTAATTTATTATATATTGATATTTTATTTATAGTACCTTTCATAATTCTTTCTTTGAAGGTATATTCTGATTATCACTCTTTCCACTACCAGCTGTTGATGATAATACAATTGAATTCTTTTTTAAGTGATCTTATACGTAAAGAATCGTTATAAAGATTTCCTATAGTTTCTTGTTTAGTTGGCTTTGCCAATAATCTAACTTTGGAATTTGATTCCAGTGAAGGAAATACTTTAAATAATAAATAAACAATTTAATATAAAGTAAATTATTCTTTGAAATATTTATTGATGATGTTCCATAAATATTATTTTTGTTTGAAGTTTTATTTCCAGATTTCAAATAATCATTAAATATATACTGGCCGGTTGATTTTAAAAAGTTGTTTATCTTTTATTGTTTTTACTATTTTCAGAATTTGAGGAAACCAACATAAATTGAGACTTTAATTAAATAAATACATATTTTTTTTAATTAAAGAATTTTTTTTTTTAATACGCCAATTTATCCTTATTTAATAAAATATTTTTACATAAATAAATTTCACTTACCACTGTATTTAAATTCTTATTTTGTTTTATTGTTAAAAAGAATATAAAACAAAATATATAATATTCAATCATATCTTTTATAGTTTATTAAATATATGTAGTATGAATTAATTTAAAAAAAAATATATTTTTAAAAATATTTTTATAAAATTATTATCTATTTATATAATTGATATAATAAAAAAAGGATACTAAACATAATTTTTTGCTGGTTGTTCCTGGGATGAAATAATAAAATTTTCCCTCGATGTTGTAAAGAAAGATTCAATTAAATGCAAATGAGTTTGATATATTAATGAAAGTGATTGATAATCACCTATTTGAAATTGTTTTTGAACTGGAATCTATCAATTTATTAAACAATAATTACTATAATTAATACTTTTATTCATTTTTTAAGATTTTATTATTTTTCAAAAGTTAAACTTATTTACAGGTAATTTATCTTGTAAAATTTCATATAAGCAATTTGATTCATTATAAAACTTCAATAAAAGTTGAATAATATATCCATTTGGATCAAGCATATTTAAAAGATATAATTCATCCCTTTCATTAAGATTTAATTGAAAATATCCTCTTCAAAAATTTTATTTAAATTTTATTTTTAGAATAAATTTATTTAAAAAAAATATTAGAAATAAATAAAAATATTTTTAATTAAGCGTCTTACTTATTATTCTTTGAACCAAATAATCTTGAACATAACTTAGGTAAAATAT
>JACVTC010000105.1:627500-655000 GCA_016946835.1 Neocallimastix lanati (nom. inval.) | reverse complement strand
TAAAAATAAAATAAAATAAAATAAAATAAAATAAAATAAATAATGAAGTAATATAAAAGAATAAAGTATTAATAAAAATAAAATAAAATAAAATAAAATAAAATAAATAATGAAGTAATATAAAAGAATAAAGTATTAATAAAAATAAAATAAAATAAAATAAAATAAAATAAATAATGAAGTAATATAAAAGAATAAAGTATTAATAAAAATAAAATAAAATAAAATAAAATAAAATAAATAGTAGAATATTAAAAATAAAGTACAGATTGAATAAAATAAAATAAAATAAAATTAAATAAAATAAATATCTATTATTAATTTTTATTAAAGAATATTAAAGATCAATGTTTTCGAAATGAAAATTTTTTACATTTTTATTATATTCAATTAATGATGTAGTTTAATATTATTGGTAGTTAATAATCTCATTAAATATAAATGATTTTTTGCTTTCTAACATATATAATTAAATAAAACATTTTATTTTTAAAAATAAATTGTCTCTAATATTCTTTAATAAAAAAAAATAATAAATATTTATTTTATTATATATACTTGTACTTTTATAATATTACATTTAATATTTATTTTATTTTATATACTTGTACTTATATTATTACATTCTTTATTTATTTATTTATTTATTTTACAAATAATTGAAAAACTAATTTTTCAAAATTAATATTACGAATAATATTGGACAATTAATATAATAATTATAATTATATAATTAAAAAATATTTATAAAAATATAGAAATGGAAGAAAATTTAATTATTGATATAAGTGAATCCAACAAAGGAAAAGAACAAATTATTATTAATAAAAAATATAAATTTAATTTTTCATATAAAAGAAAAGATAATTCCAAAGTGTATAAATGTACAGAATATAAAAAAATAAATAAATGTAAATCTTTTATTATTTTAAATGATAAGAAAGAAATTTTAAAGTATAATAGTTCACATAATCATCCTGAAAATGAATACGATGTATCCCTATCTATAATGAAACATAAAATTAAAGATGGAATTGAAAAAAGTTCAATTCCTTTTGGTATAAAAATAAAACCCCTATATAATAAAATTTCTAAAGAAATGGGACTTATATGTCCAGAATATAATTCAATTAAATCCCAAATATCAAGAAATTTAAATAAAAAACTACCATCCAATGTAACAACATTTGCTGAAATTCCAAGTGAATCTGAATATTATAAAACAAAGCGAGGTGAAAATTTTATGATATTCAAAAATTCTAATTTAATAATTTTTCAATCCCCTTTTCAAGCAAAATTATTTAGGGAATATAATGATGATATATTTGTTGATGGTACATTTTTTATTGCCCCTAAATTTAGTTATCAAGTATTTATTACAAGAACTTATGCTAAAGAATTAGATAGTTTTTACACTACTTCTTTTGCAATATTAAAAAATAAAGAACAAGAAACATATAAAATGTTATTTGAAAAATTGAAAGAAAATGCTAATACATGTAACAATAATATTAGAATTGAACCAAAAAATTTGCATTGTGATTTTGAAAGGGCCATATCTAAAGCAGCAAAAACAATATTTCCTAATACAAATATTAAATATTGCATTTGGCATTATAAAAAATCACTAGAAATTAAAAAAAATAAATTATGCTATAATGAAGTAAAAAATAATAATAATATATTTATTTATTATAAAGCTATTTCAAATTTACCATTTATAAATCCTGAATATATATTTGATATTTATGTTATAATTAAAATTAAATCTATTAAAAATAATTATTGTCAATTTTTAAAATTTTTAGAATATTTTTATAAAACATATTTAATTGATTATGATATGAAAATTTGGAATTATTATAATAATATAGAACATATAACAAACAATGCCTCAGAATCACTCAATAATTATTTAAATAATTTATTTCCAACAAAACCATCTTTTTATGAATTAATAGATAAATTAAATGAACTTGAACATTTATCATATTATGATTATCAAAGAAAAATAAGAGGAATTTGGAAAATAAAAAAAAGAGCAATAAATAAAGCTAATGAAATCAGTGTCTTAATTGAACGCTTCAAAAGTATTGAAGCCAAGTTAATTGATGCTAAATGTGATAGAAACAAAATTATTAATTTGTGGTTTGATTGTTTAACTAATTTAAATAATATAATATAAATATTACTTTATAATAAATAATTAAGAAATGAGGAATGACCAAATGAAATAATCAGAATTCTGTCATTCAATAATTTAATTTATAAAGCATATTAAATTTATACAGTTTTAATAAATATTCAAATACAATGTATAATTTATAGTTTTATCATTATAATTATTATTTCGCTTAATAATTTTTAAAAGAAAAGAATTATTATTAATAAAATTTATATTTTTAATAACATTTGTAATTTTATATAATTTTTTATTAATAAAATTTAAATAAAAAAATTATTATTATTAGTTTTATATTTTTAATAACATTTAAGTAAAAGAATTATTATTAATAACATTTATATTTTTATGTGTTTTTTTTTATTAATAACATTTGAGTAAAATAATTAATAATATTTATATTTTTAATAACATTTAAATAAAAGAATTATTATTAATAACATTTATATTTTTAATAGCATTTAAATAAAAGAAGAATTATTATTAATAACATTTATATTTTTATGTGTTTTTTTTATTAATAACATTTAAGTAAAATAATTAATAATATTTATATTTTTAATAACATTTAAATAAAAGAATTATTATTAAAAAAAAGAATTAAAATCAAAAAATCTAACCATTATATGATTTATTTAATTATTCACTTAATAATTAATTTAAAAATTGAAATAACAAAATAATACAATAAAATAATATTATGTAGTATAATATAGCTATAGCCACAAATTTATATATATCACGTGAAAAAATTGGCGTAATGCAACTTCCCCATTAAATTTATATATTTAACAAATTTTATTGTAATAAAATTAATTTAATAATTGATTTACTAATAATATTTGAAAAAAATTGATAAAAATTTATGTAGTTTTACAAATTATATTTACATTTTTTTATAATATACATATATTAATATATTATTATTATATTATTATTATTATTCAAAAAAAAATATTTGTATTTTTATAATTAAACAGTAAATAAGTAAATAAATAAATATTCATATATATATATATTTTATATTACTAGAATATGTAAAATATATGAAAAATAAACTTCAAATGTATTGAAACATAATGTAATATAATTAATGTATAAACCACAATGTAATAGTATAAAAACATCTTAATTCAGAATAATTAAGTGCTAGTATCTCAATCATAAAATATATTAATAAAAATTGATTTAATTATAAACCCTAAATTCATGACTCTTAGGTTATAATTTGAGTTAACTGTTTAAATAAATATTAAGTTAATTAAAAATGTTTAAAATGGGTGCATTTCGCGATAGTACATATTTCAATGTGGCGTATTTTTTTTAATGATTAAATAAATAATATTCAATTGTAAAAATAATTTTTTATGATTCTTTTTTATTAGAATATATTATCATTTTTTTTAAAATAATTATTTAATAATATTTAATTGCAAAAATATATTAGGTATTTCTTTTGAAATAATTATTTAATTGTAAAAATATATTTTAAGATAATAATGTGTATTTAAACTCTTATTTATATAAAAATGTCAAAATTTTTAAACAATCATTCTAATTAATTAAAAAATCCAATTCACTGATTTTTTTATTAAAAATTTTAACTATTAATTAATCTAATTCGATAAATTTTATTGATCGTTTTCGTTCGGTCATTTTTTCCTTAAATATTAAATATTTTTTTTAATTAATAATTTTAATATTTAAACCTCTTAAGTACTTCATCCATAACTCAACGAATTCATTTCTTTTTCTTTTTTCTTTTTTAATGGCATTTCCATATTTTTGTAATATTTAATTAAGGCATTTATTTCATCAGTTCCTCTTAATTTTTTTTTTTTTTTTTTTTTTCCTAAGCTCCACTTTTTATTACTTTATAATCATCATAGAATAATGAATCTACTTTTTGTAAAGTTTATAAATTTTTATAAAAATGAGGCTTTTTTTGGAAATAAATTGTTTAAACAATTGTTAAGTGATTATGAGGTATTATTTGTTATATGTTCTATATTATCATAATAATTTCAATGTTTAATTTCATAATCTTTTAAATATGTTATTCTAAAAATTCCAAAAAATTGTCATATTTATGTTCAAGACACTCACTTTTAATTTTATTATAAATATCATTTATATATGGTTTATAAAAGGAAAGTTTGAAATAAACTTATAATGAATATATAAATCAATATTATTTTCTACTTCTTTATTACGTAATCTATTTTTTTTCTTTAATTTCAATGCTCTTTTATAATGCCAAGTATAGTATTTAATATTTATATTAGAAATACCTTTTTCAAAATCACAATGAAAATTTTTGGTGTAATTATAACTTTATTATTCTTTTCGGCATTTTTCTTTGTTTCTTCAAATAGTACTTCATAAATTCTTTGTTCTTTATTTTTTAATATTGAAAAGGAAGTAGTATAAAAACTATTTAATTCCTTAACATAAGTTCAAGTAATGAACACTTATAACCACGTTTTGGTGCAATTTTAAATGTATCATCTGCAAAAATATTTATATTATATTGTATAAATAATTTTGCTTGGAATGGTGACTGAAAAATATTAATATTAAAATTTTTGAATATCATAAAATTTTCATTTCTTTCTGATTTATAATATTCTGATTCATTTGGAATTCAAATGTTGTTACGTCTAGAAGTATTTTTTATTTATATTCCTTGTTATTTGAGATCTTATTGTATCATATTCAGGACACAAAAAACTCACCTCTTTAGAAATTTCACTAAATATTTGCTTTGGTTTCTTATTTCTTTTTTAATTCTATGTTTTGTTATTGATATAGATACATCACATTCTTTTTCAAGATGTTTATGTAAATCTTCATACTTCAGGATCTCCTTATTGTTTAAAATAATAGAAGATTAACATTTATTTTTTGTTCTGTATTCAGTGCATCTATATACTTTTGAATTATTTTTCTTTAAAGTTGAAAAATTAAAAATAAATTTTCTATTTATAATAACTTGTTCTTTTCCTCCATTAGTTTCACTAAATTCAATTTTTAGATTTTGGTCCATTTTAATATCAATTTTAATAATAACTTTAATTATAAATTTTAATTAATATTATTACTTATTCCATTATTTTAATGTAGCCTTTATAACCATTATATAAAATATTTATAATTATATATTTTACTTTTTAATGCTTAAAAAATAAGATATTTTTTTTGGTTAGTTAGTTCTACTATTTCATTATTTCTATTTATTTTTTTATTTTTTTTTTTTTTTTCTGAATAATTTAATATTTTCGAATGCACGATTGCAAAATTCATCATATTCATTTAAAATTATATTAATTATTTCGTTATTTGTAAATTAATCTCTTATTTAAAATACATTATTTCATTCTAAATAAATTCATTGTTTAATTAACAAGCCACAATTAGTATAAATAAGATAAATTTCGTAAAACGTTTCAATCTTTGTAATTACCAAAAACTATTATTATATTAACAAATAAGTTTTAATTAATAAAATAAAATATTATCATAACTTTTATTTATTTATTTATTTATTTATTTATTTATTTTTATCGTACAATGACAAGCAGTAATTATACTTGGGTAAGGAGCTCCAATGCAGAGTAACTGTAAGGCGGTCCAGCAGGGACAGGACCACCTACTAAGTAGGAAGTTAGATAAGGGCTCTAGTAATAAACCATTGTGTATCCACGGACGTGCAGCTGGGGTGAAATCCTGCTACAGTCGTTAAAAAAAAAAAAAATTTATTTATTTATTTATTTATTTATTTATTTATTTATTTATTTATTGTTTACTTATTAATTTATTATATATTCTTTAATTAATCAAATTATTAAATTTTTATAATTAATATTTTTTTTTATATTTATAAATTTAAAAGCAAAGTAAAGATAAAAAAAAAAAAAAAAAAAAAAAAAAAAAAAAAAAAAAAGAAAAGAAAAGAAAAGAAAAGGTATGAATAGAAACAAATTTATAAGAAAATTAATTTTTTTATTAAAAAGAAATGGAAATAATTATTTAATTTTTAGTAAATAAAGATAAGATAATATTAAACTATTAATATTTAAAATTAATAAATATATTTAGTGTTAATGTTAACGTAAATTATTTTTAAATAAATATTTTATTGTAGTACTATGTCAGTAAATACTAAACAACGTATTGGAGAAGATATCTGGAAGTTAAAAACTGAAAAAATTGTACTTTATTTGATTTATAAATATATACTAATAAATAAACATGAAAATTATTATTACAATTTTATCAAATTTTAATTAAAATTATTGTTATTATTTATTTGTTTATAATATTTTTTATAAAACAATTTAATAATAAGAATGCCGAATTATTTACTTTAACTTATGGATCTATAGTTACACAATTAATTAAAGATTATGAAGATTACAATGAAGTAAACAGACAATTAGAAAAAATGTATGTTTTCACTAGTACATGTAAATTAAAAATTATTAATATATATATGTATATATATATCATTTTTGGAAAAATTATAAATATGAAAAGAATAAAAGAACAAAAATTAATTATTAGAATCAATTATTTTTTTCTCCTTACCAATTATTATTATATTTACTTTATAAAAAATACAATATTTTATATAAGCAAAGGATATTATGAAGAAATTTCATTATAATAAATTAACAAAAAATAATAAAATAATAAAAAAGATGAACATTAAAGAACTTAATTACAAATAAGAAATATTACTTTAAAAAACAAATTAAATTGATATTAAAGATTAAAATAATTAATATCTAAGCAAAAAAATTTATAAAATTGTTCAAGAAGTGATATAAAGTGTATAATATATCGAAACAAATTTTTAGATATTAAATGTATTATTCACAAATTAGCTTAAAAAGTTATAATTATATAAATAGTAATGTAATAAAAATGAAATATTTCAATAAGACAATTGGAATAAAAATGTTATTAAAAATTATATTACTAGTAATATATTAAATATTTAAAAAATAATAATAATTTTTTATATTCAAACAAATCTTTTTCTTAAAAAAATAAAAAAGGGGATATAATATTGGTTGTCGTTTAATTGAAGATTTCTTAGCCAAAACTAATATTCCACGTTGTAAAGATTTTAAAGAAACTGCAGAAGTAATAAGTAAAGTATGTATATTAATACTTTATAATTACATAAAATTTAAATGAGTAAATATTTATAATTATTATTTTGATTTTCTTATTATTTTATATTTAAAATTAAGATCGGCTTCAAAATCTTTTTAAATATAGTTCCAAATGTTTCAAACTGGAGTCCAGATGAAAAAGAATTTTCCTTAATTTTTGACGAAAATCCATTAACTGAATTTGTTGAACTTCCAGAAGATGCAATGGATTTATGGTATTCTAATATTTTATGTGGGGTAATACGAGGTGCCTTGGAATTGGTAAGTATTAAATTATATAATATTATAAATCATTATTTTAAATATAAATAACTCAAGTCTCTTTTAAATATGAATTCTTAATATTAACTATAAATATGAAGGTTCAAATGCAGGTTGAATGTGAATTTGTAAATTGTACTTTACATGGAGATGATATTTCTGAAATTAAAGTTAAGCTTATTAGAATATTAGAAGAAGAAGTACCAGCTGGTGAAGATTAAACCTCGAATTACTATTTATATATATTATACATATATTTATACATAAAATGTCAAATTTTAATTATAAATAATAAAATTAAATATACATATAAAATATAATTAAAGATTTATATATGGATTATTTATTTATATATAATGAAAAATTTAAAATTATATTTATAAATTTATAAATAATAAAATAAAACGTAAAAATAAATATAAAAAATCTTAATAAAAATAAAATGTTAAGAATAATAATATAAACTCTTATATAAGTCAAAATGGAATATAGTAAATAAAAATAATTATTTAAAAAAATACAATAAAAAATAGCAAAGTAAAAAATTATATTTATATCTTTTTTATCAATAATTTATTATTAAATATTCATTATTATTATATTATAATTACTATTATATTTTATATTAAATACTAATATTCTTATTATATAAAGCTTATATAAATATTCTTATTTATCTTTAAATTTATATTAAAAATATATAATACTTCCATATTATATAATAATATAGTAATAATTAATTATATTATATTATAATTAAATATTTATTGTTGATATTATTTGTTATATTATTTATATATTATTTATATATTTAGTTTATTATTAAACTATAATTATTTATACAAAACAATCCTAGTAATAGCGATCCTTCGGGTAATTATTATACAGTGGTTAATTTGGTTAATTTCTAGGATAGAAAATATTAATATTAATAAAAAATAATATAATTTTACCAAGTAAGAATAATAGAACATAAAAGTCCCGCATATCAAAATTGGTGGAGATGTGCAATAGTATAGTTATATTATTTTAGGACTTAAAAAGGAAATTATAATATTAGTTTAATTATTTTTCGTATTTAATAATTACCAGCAATATTTAATAACGGGTAAATTTTAATAATTTTAATTTGTTTTAGTTATATAAAATTAAGGACAATTTGGAATTCGGACCAGAATAAAAACGAATAAGTTTTTAATTTTCCTTTATAGATTATTAATTTTAAATAGGATACTATTTAGAGTATTAGGGAATTAGTAATTATAATAAGTAATATGGATAATATTTAAATTTTTAGGGTAGAATTACTAATAAGTATATATAGAGATTAAAAAAAAAAAAAAAAAAAAAAAAAAAAAAAAAAAAAAAAAAAGAACAATAATAATTATAATTTATTTGAAATAATAATAAATTAGATCAATTTTAAAAAAAATAAAAATATTAAACTAAAAAAAATGTAAAATATATATATATATATATTCTCTTTGTAGTGTTATATAAAATAATTGTTGTTAAATTATTATACATTATAAAAAAAATAAATAAAATAATTATAATATTTTAATTTCGAAGAAATGTCCATTAATAATAGTTCTTGTAGCTCTATATGTGGTCATGGATTTTTGAATGTTGATATCAAGACACTCCTAAGGATTGGTAGAGACATTGAAATATAGAAATTCAGAATTGAGGTGTGGTTTCAACAAGCAAGTATCATCTCTGATGATGATAAATCTAATTATATTATTGCAGCTGCCAATGACGACATTGTGAAAATGTTAAGGGAAAAGAAGATTCAATTGAATAGACCTCTCACAGTAGATGAGTATGAGGATGTGATAATGACCAAATATTGGAGGTGAAAATCAAAAAGTTGTCAAATTGAGAAAGTTGAACCGAATGAATCCGTAGATTACATTAATATTAATTTAGACCTGTATGATCAATTGGAATATGAAGATAAAGATGCAATTTTAGTAATCAATTATGAAAATATGTTGAGACCAAGAAATCATATTGATGAAAGAGTAGCCATGGCAGAAGTAGATACCTTGATGAAAGCCTGCAATCTTACTTATAGGTATGAGAGGATTCTACAGGATTCGTATCCTTCCGTATTAAGACACAGGAATAGAACTAACCGTTTTATTGTATCAGAATATAGTAATATTGAAGTCAATGCTAATATGAATAATGGTTTACATTGATATAACCATATTTCAACAGATAAACCCAGTTTAAATTATAATTCTTCTTACAATCATAATTCATCTAAGATTACATTTAATAGAGATAGGACTAACCCCATTAACAGAAATAGTACTAAGATTAATAATTCTTATACTCATAATTCTGGTAAAATAATTTGAATAACGATAAAGAGATGAATGACCTTATTAACAAAATGCAATACTTATAGGTAAAAACCTGTTATTTCTATAACAAACCTGGCCATATCATTAAGTATTGTGTAGAACTTGAAAAATTAAAACAAAATCCTGATTTGTCAATTATTTAAATTCTCAAAAAAAAAAAAAAAAAAAAAAAAAAAAAAAAACAAATAATGAGGAATTGGACATTGGAAATAATAAAACAAAAAAAAAATAATAATGTAGATAAACTGAATATTCACAATGGATGTCTTAAAAAATTCCAATAATGACAAATATTTAAATAAAATAGAAATTGGAGCTAAGGGCTACGCTAATCATGCAAGTAAAAGGAACATTGCCAAGGACAAAACTACCAGAGCTGAACAAGTTATTCAATTGTTGGAAGGCATTGAACCGTATAATATTGTAGAAGAATTAAGTCATACCCCTGTGAATATCAATTTAGCTCAATTACTTGGAATTAGTGGTGCCTTGTGTGCCGAAGTTAACAAAACCTTTAAAAGGCCAAGAAAGATGAAGAAGCGTTTGTGGGGTACGCAGAATGCTACAATAATAATAGATGGCTTGGAATTAGTCAATAACCTACACACTGCTATTGTACAAAGAAGTACAAGAGCACGACATAGTTGTAGTTAGTGGCTCTGTAGATGACTTTCCTGCTGCGATACTAACTAATGGTGGTAGTTAGTTCAATTAGTAACAAGAAAGTTCTTTACCAAACATAGTAGAAATTACATTATTGTAGGTACTACATCTGGTATAGTACATCAAGCTTCAACTGATTTTCAAGTTTCTTTGGGATTTTGTTTTTAGCTAATTGTTATTTTAAAAGTTAGATAAGAAATTAATTTAAAAAATTTTCCAATATAATTTTTAATCGTTCTAAAAATTTTATTTAATATTAAAGTGTAACCAAACTAATAATTATTATTTATTAATGTATGCGAAACATAAAAACTTTTTATATGAATAATTTTAATATATGTTTTTAAGAAAACCTTTTTTTCATTTTAATTCGTTTTATTCAAATATAAATTTTTATTTATTAATTTTTAAAAAATAATTTATCGTTTTTTATTTTATGTAATAGTCTTAAAAAGAATTTTTATTATTAAGAATTTTTTAAACCATTATATTTTACATCAAATATAATATTTTATATTTTATAATTTATAACCAATGACTTTTTAATTACTATTATTTTAATTGATGATTTTTAAATAAGACAATATATTCTAATACTAAACTATTATATAAAATAATAAGCTAATACTAATATTTATTGTAACTAAAACTAATGATACAAATATTTATATTAAGATTGTTATTGTAAAGAATTATTTTAATATTGTTTTGTTTTAGAAGAATATCTTAAGACTTTCAAAAGACTAATTTATGATATTCTAAAATATAAAATTTATTATAAAATATATAATTTTTAGCAATTATTTTAATAAAAATAATATTTCGTATAATTACAAGTTAATTAGAGTATTTAAGATTATTCTGGATTAGTAATTGTTATTAATATATAATCAATTATTTAATTTTGAGTCATAAAAATTATTAATTAATTGAATTTATTATTTAATAGAAATCTGTTCTCATTTTCAAATGATTATTATTCCTTTAATATCCATGTTAAGAGCATAATATTAATACTATTGTATAGCTTATCAATTAAAATCTTATTCTAAGAACTTTTTATACTTTTTCATTTACAAAACTATTTTTCCGGAAAAAGTATAAATATGAGTGATTTCCTCAACAAAATATTTTTTCTTTGTGCTTTTATTTTTTTTCTATAGATCAATATATAAGTAATGCCTTAGTTAATTAATATTTTAATAAAATTCTTATTAATAAAGCATATAATTTATAAAACAAATTTTCTTCATTCATTTTACTTATATATTTATAATGTCGACCCAAAGTTTTTCTGTTTAATATTATTAATAATTAATTCCCTTTAATAATATTAACCACAAGAACGTTACAATTTATCATCATCACCAGTACATGGAATAAAAAGCTTTTTTATTTTCCTTAAAAATAAATTTCTTTAAAATGTTTTTAATATAGTTTTCTTGAAAGATTGTGTATCCAAATTTATTTTTTCTAACATTTAAACCTAAATATGGTTGATTTCTTCACACTTTGATATTTTAAAATTATTTTTAATAATATCGATAATTTTAAAATTTTCTTCTTTAGTACCTTTCATTAGCATGCCATTGTAACGTTTTACTTATTAATAAATGGAATTGGTTATTATTAATAATATGCAAAACTTTAATGGCCCAATAGGTCGACACCATAAATATATAATTAAATATAGATAAAGAAATTTGTTTTATTAAAATACTGATTTTATTAATTGTAACGAAGGGTGAGATGTTAAAACACAGAAAGGAGGGAAATTCAACCGGTTTATACCATTTATATAAATAATTCGTTTTATAAGAAACAATTTTTATTAATTATAAAATTTTAAATAATTATTAATAATAGTTAACTAGTGTAATAATTAGAATTACTTATATGTTCGTACTATTATTTTAAAAATATTATTAAATTTAATTAGATTAATAATATTTGAGTTTAAATGTGCGTTACATTAATGTTCTATACATAATTTATTTTTAAAAAAGCAGCCAATCAAAAATTAAATATTTATTAGTGAGCCTTTATGTAATTTGCTAAAATAATGTATCAGTTACATTAAAAATTTTATTAACATAATATTTCGATTAATAAAAAAATCACCAAAATCACTATTTTACATATCATAAACAATAAAAAAAAATTTTTATAATAATTATTTCTATTAAATTATATGTTTTTTTATTTCATAATAAAAATATCCAATATAAATATTATTATTTAATATCATTGAAATAAAAAGAAATTATAACAATAATGAAACTTTTATTCTTTTTTATTGCTTTAAAATATTTTAAAACTAAACTTTTAATAATATTTAATTTTATAATAAAATAATATTTATAACCAAATCAAATATCTAACATAACAATTTTTATAAAACTCATTTTTCATAATTAAGATTTTCCTTTTTTTTTACTTTATATAAATAAAAATACTTTTATATGATATGATATATATTTTAAACCTTTAAATCTTTAAAATATATTAATTAACTTTTATATATCCTATCTTATTTGTTATTTTGAAATTAGCCAATAAAATATAATAAAGTTAATATATTATATGATCCATTTACATATAGAATATAATATTTATTTACATAAAATCATATAAAAGTATTTAAATAACATATATTTTTAATTAATTGTTAATATATGAATTAATTAGTAATATATTATTTGAAATTTTTTGTTAAAAAAAAAAAAATAAATTTTTTCTTTACAAAAAATAATTTTATAGTTTATATTATAATACTATAAATTTTCCAGAGAATTCTAAAATGTAATTAATACAATAAAAGGAAACATAAATATTAAGTTTTATAATCTTTGTATATAATATCTAAATAGATATCAAGTATAATGTAGTATATAGAAATTCAAAAAATCAATTCTAGATGTCCAAAAATTATATCTAATTCAGAAATTCCATAACAAATTTAATCATATATTAATTCAAATTATTATTATTTTTGTATTAATCTTTTACATGAAAATAAAAAGTAGAAATAATAGTTAATAATATTATTAAAAGAATAAAAAAAAAAGTTTTAAATTTAATATTAAAGTTTATTTTAATATTTAAAATTAAAAAATATAAATCAATATTACAAATATATTTCTTTATACCAAATTATATATACATATATATATATATATATTTCTCTACATTTAAGGAAATATAAATAAATAAATCTTAATAAAATATTAATCAACTTATTTTTTTCTCCACAGTTTGGAAAATATTAATAATTGAATATATACAATATTTTGTTGTTATTATTATTAATATTTTTCTCTTTTCTTTTCAATAAAAAAAATTTTTTTCATTTAATATTTATGTGTTTGTTTAATTATATATAAATGTATTAATTTTAAATTTTTATACATTTTTTCTTTTGATAAAAATTATAATAAAAAATAAATAAATAAAAAGAATGGCTACTAAGATTGATAACGGAGCTTTACAAATTGAAATTCTTAATTTCCTCGATAAAAATGGGAAGATTGAAGATTCATCTAATTTCAAGTTTGAAGGAAAAAATGTGGATCAACTTGTTTTCCTCGGAGCTTTAAATAGTTTAACTAGTAAAGATGTATTTATCAACAATTGATTCAAATATTTAATTATATATACGTAAATATGTAAGGATACTATAGAAATTCAATTATTATTTAATGATTACTAATATTATTTTAAAATTAAATTTAAGATGGTTATTTACAAACAAATTGAAAACGAAAAATGGAATGTTACCGATGAAGGTATTTAAAAGTGATAATAATGAATAATGAGTTACCTTGAATTTATTAATTTATTAATATTTAATTAATAAATATAATTTAAATAAAATAAAAATAGGAAATGAAATTGTTGAAACTGGTAGTCATGAAGCTAAAGTTTTCAATGCCATCCCAGAAGGTGAAGAAGGTATTTCTATTGCTGAATTAAATGTAAGTATTCAAATAAATGAAAATAAATTGGTTTAATAAAATTATAATGAAATAAAATATATTTATCTTTATAAATATCTACTAGGCCAAAGTTGGTCCTTCTGCAAAAATAGGTCAAGGTAAAGCTTTTAAAAATAAGTGGATTTCTAAGAAGGGTAACTGCCTTGTAAGAAATGTAAGGATTTTAATTGTTATTAGATAATGTAAAAAAAATTAATAAATATTATTAACAATAATTATTATCGTTACAAATAAATGTAAAAGGTTGCTTCCATTAAAGATAAAACTCAAGAAGATTTAAAAACTATTAAAGAAACCAATAATCATCCAGATGCTAACATCCTTAAAGATTTAAAAAAAAGAAAATTAATTGACCGTCAGTAAGTTAATTTCTTTTATGAATTTCTTATTAATTTTAATAAAAATTTTTTAAAATAAATATTTATTTATTTAAAATTATTAAAATAATTTATTAATATTTGAAAGAAAAATTACCTCATACTCTGTTGAAAAAGGTGAAAAATTCAGCACAACTATTGTTAAACAAGCAACTGATATTACCTATGAAATGCTCCAAAAGTAAAAATTATACAAACAATATACTTGAAAGAGAATATCAAAAAATAAATAATAATTTAATATATTTTTAACATACGATTTAGTGGTTCATGGAAGGATGTTTCATTCAAGAAGTACAACTTTGATGCTGAAGGAATTCAACCAAAAGGTGGTTATCTTCACCCATTAATGAAAGTTCGTGAAGAATTCAGACAAATTTTCTTCCAAATGGGGTAAAACATTATTTTAAAAAATAATTGATTCTATTACTGTTGTAAAAATATAATACTAATGTTTAATATCATTATTTTCAAAGTTTTTCTGAAATGCCAACTAATAAATTCGTCGAATCCTCTTTCTGGAACTTTGATGCTCTTTTCCAACCACAACAACATCCAGCTCGTGATTTACAAGATACATTTTTCTTAAAGGGTATTATAATATAATCGTATTTAAAGATTAATATTGAATTATATATTATTGATATTATTAATATAATTTTATTAAAATTGTGGTTTATCAGACCCAGCTACCACAAACGATTTTCCAGAAGATTATCTTGAAAGAGTTCGTAACACTCATGAGCATGGTGGATATGGATCTATTGGGTAATTTAAAATTAATATTTATTAAAAATTACTATTTATAAAAAAATAATTTATATTAATAATTTATATTTAATACTAATAAAACAAAAGTTATGGTTACAATTGGTCTCGTGAAGAAACTCAAAAATTAATTCTTCGTACTCACACTACTAGTGTTTCATCTTATATGTTATATACATTAGCTCAAAAGATGAAAGAATTGGGCGTAAGTTAATCATTAAATTAAAAATTATATTTTAAAACTAATAAGCGTTTCGATATTACAAATGTTTAAAATTATTAATAAATATATTATATATATAATATCAAATTTATAATATAGAAATTTGAACCAGCTAAGTATTTCTCTATTGACCGTGTTTTCAGAAACGAAACTGTTGATGCTACTCATCTTGCTGAATTCCATCAAGTTGAAGGTTTTATTGCTGATTACGACTTAAACCTTGGTCATTTAATTGGTGTATTAAATGACTTCTTCCACAGAATGGGTGTGGACAAGATCAAATTCAAACCAGCTTATAATCCATACACAGAACCAAGTATGGAAATTTTCTCATACCACGCTGGTCTTAATGAATGGGTTGAAATTGGTAACTCCGGTATGTTCCGTCCAGAAATGTTACGTCCAATGGGTTTACCAGAAAATGTTAGAGTTATTGCTTGGGGTTTATCTTTAGAAAGACCAACTATGATTAAATACTCTATTGATAACATTCGTGAATTATTAGGTCATAAGTGTGATATTAATATGATTCAAAATAATCCAATCTGCAGGTATGTTTTAAATATTTTATATTTATTATTATTATAATTATTATTATTATTATTATTATTTAATAAATATAAATATATTAATTCATATTATTATAAATTTACTAACAAATTATTATACATTTAATAAAACAGATTGGAAAAGAAAATGGGTAGAGAATTATAAATAAGCATTATCTGAAATTAATATTAAACTTTTTATTATATTTAAAATTTTTAATATAAAATACGAAGTAAAAAATAATTTGAATTATAACTCATAGTAACATTAATAATATTAACTATAGAATTACAATTTCTCATAAATTATATATTGAATTTAATACATTATAAAGTGAAAGAATAAATTATAATTTCAATATACGAAATATATAAAACAATACAACACTGATGATAAAAAAAAAAATAATAATTAAAATAATTAAATAATTAAATAAAATAAAATAAATCATAATAAAATAAATAAATAAATAAATTGAATTATATTAACATAATAAATAATCATTTAATAAAAATATAATAATAATTAAATTGTATTTTCTATGTTAATTTTAATATTAATTTTTTAATGTATTCCCAAAAACATTTAAATATATATATATTATAAAATAAATAAATTAATAGTATAATATTCTCTTTATATAAAAAGAATATCATTTACGTTTAATTATAATTTCATTTATTATATTTATTAAAAAAAAATTAATAATAGATGTTATTTCTTCTATTACAGCAACTAATTAAATTCATATGAATTCATACTGAATTTCATATTTTTCCCTTTTAAAAATAGTAATTAATATTGAAAAAGACATATATATATATATTTATTATGGAAATGATGTTGTATTTTATATTCACATAGATACATATTAATATATATTATCATGATCTGATAAAAATAACCTTATATAGTATCTAAAATTTTTATTAAAAAAAAATTTGTTAGGATTAAACATAAAATTGATCATTAATATATTATCAATATATTATAACATATTAATAAATTTTAATTATTTCTATAGATTTTATATTTTTTTTTAAAACTTTAAAACGTTCATTTTTAAAAATAAAAAACTAATATTTTTTAATATTATTTTTTTAATTTTTCTTTATAATATTTCTTTAATTAACATTTCTGAATAAATAAATAAGGAATAATTATAATAATAAGAAAGTAATATTAAATATTAAGTTGATAACAATTCTTTAACACTTTTAAATGTATATTGAAATATATAATTTAGTATTACAATAAATCGTTTTAACTTTAAAAAAAAAAAAAAAAAAAAAAAGATTACAACCATTTATTTAATATTTCATAATTAAATTATTAAAATTATAATAAATTATAATTTTTAAATAATATATATATATTAAAATATACTGATAATATTATCATATTAATATAAGAACAATATTTTTATCCAATCAAATAAAGAATAATAAGCCATTACAATTTTTTTTTTAATATATTATTATAATTAAAAATTGACTAACATTAATAATTATTATTCAATATTTTTATGTATTATAATATAATAAAATAGTATTGTAATATACTAAAAATTATTTTCCAAAATTCTATTATTACCAATAATTTAATATATATATTCATATTTTTTTTTTTTTTTTTTTTGCTTTCAAAAATTACAAAAAGAATATAGAAACGTGTTATTAAATTTTAATTAGTAATAACATAGTAAGTTGAAATAAAATTAATAATATAAAATGACTATGAATATAATTGATGAATGTAATATTTAGTTGATAAAATAGAAATTAAAAGAGAAATGATTAATAATATTAGTTCATTCGTTTGTAAATAATTATAAATAAAATAAATAATATATATTAAAACCTTGTTATTAAATAATTCAGATATTAATAAAAAAGGGAATAAAATAAAACAAATAGATATAAAAATAAATATTTATTTATTGTTATTATAAATAATTAAGTAATTATAAGTAAATTTGAAATATCAAAAAATTTTTCATAAAAATATTATAATTTTAATGCATTATATATTTAGCAAGTGAATATTTATATAAAAATTACTAATTAATCTTTTTTTACTATTTGTATTTATTTTTATTAGGGGATTAATATTTATTTATATACTATTATTTAATTTTATTATATATTTACATTTATAATATATCTATCATTATACCAAATTTAACAATATGGATGTAAGTAATAGAAAAACTTGATTTAATAAGCAAAACTATAAAGAAACTAATTGTTTTATTTACAATCTATATATTTTTTCATTTAAATTTTAAAATTAAATAAGGAACAGCAATATTTAGCAAATTTAGAACAATTATTAAAACAAGTTACCTCTCCTGATTCTAATGCTATTAAGCAAGTTAGTTTATAATAAAATTATAATATACTTTTAAATCCATAAAATAATAGTTATTAATACCATTTTTTTAATATAGGCAACTGAAATTTTAAAACAAAATTATTTCAATAATGAAAATTGTATTCCAGCCTTAGTAGAGATAATTTCTAATTCAAAAGATACCGCTATCCGTAACGTTGCTGCTGTTGAATTACCAAAACGTATCAGAAGTTACTTTGACAAACTTGACGACAACCTTAAGAGTCAATTAGAACAACGTCTATTAGAAATTATTACTGTTGAACCACAAAAAATTATTAGTCATGCTATTGCTCGTTGCATCTCTGCCATGGCTGAATTTGAAATTCCCAACAATAGATGGACTAATTTAATTGAATTCTTATTTGAATGCTGTAAAAGTCAAAACCCAAATCACCGAGAAGTTGGTGTTTTCGTTTTATATTCTTTATTTGAAATTATTGTTGAAAATTTAACTGAAAGACTTCCACAAATTTTTGAATTATTGAGTGTTACTATTAATGATCCAGAAAGTATTGATGTTAAGATTACTACAATGAAAGCTTTAGGTTCAGTTGTTGACTACATTGATGAAAAAAACCAAAAAGAAATTGAATTATTCCGTTCATTAATTCCAAATATGGTTAATGTTCTTTTACAATGCCTCGAACAAAGTAATGTAGATGGAGCACAAGCTTGTTTCGATGTTGTTGATAATTTGCTTACATCTGAAACTCAAATTGTGGCTGATCATTTTTCTCAACTTGTTCAATTAACAGTTGATATTTCTAAGAATGTCAATTATGATGAAAGTATTAGAAACTTTGCTCTTTCTACTTTATTCTTTATTCCAGTTTATAAGAAAAATCCTTTAATTCGTTTACAATTAGTTAAGCCAATCATTGATGGTATATTCCCAATTGGTGCTGAAGAAGAACCTGAAGATGAAGATGAAGATTGTCCTGCTAGATTAACTTTCCGTATTATTAATTGTATGGCAACCAACTTACCTCCAAATTATATTTTCCCAGTTATTATGGAATATGTTGTTAACTACATGCAAAATCCAAACCCACTATTCCGTAAGGCTGCTTTAATGAGTCTTTGCTCTTTAATTGATGGATGTGCTGATTTAATACGTAGTAGAATTAATGATATCTTCACATTTATTGCTCAAGGTCTTCAAGATAGTGAACCAGTTGTTCGTAAGGCAGCTTGTATCTCATTCTTCCTTATAGCTATGGAAATGGTTGAAGAAGTTTCTGTTCATCACAGTTCATTCGTTCCATTGATTTTTAATTTAATGAACGATTCAGATATTCAAATTCAAAGACATGCTACTAATGCATTGAACGTCTTGTTAGAAGGCTTAAATGAAGATATTGTACAATACCTTCCAATGTTAGCCGAAAAGTTTGTTTTCTTATTAGAAAATGGGGCAGTTGAAAACAAGGCTGTTATTGTTGAAGCTATTGGTTCTGCTGCTTTATCTGCTAGTGATAAATTCTTAGATTACTTTGAAGTATTTTACCCAAGAATCTTTCAATTAATGTCTTTAACAACTGGTACTGAAGAATTATTAATACGTGGTAACGCTACTGGTACTATGGGTTCCATTGCTGAAGCTGTTGGTAAGGAAATTTTCCGTCCATATGTTCAAGAAACAATGAAGTTGGCTATGGAAAGTTTAAGTATTGATAGTCCAAAATTAAAGGAACAAAGTTTCTTCTACTTTGCTATTCTTGCAAAGGTTTTTGGTGATGAATTTACACCATTCCTCGAACATATTATGCCACCAATTCTTGAGTCTTTAAATCAATCTGAAGATTTTAATGATTTACTCTTTAGTGATGAAAATGCTTTTGAAGATATGGATGATGAAGAAGCCGAAGAAAAGGCAAACCAGTTATTTAATGCTTCGTCAGCTATTGCTGAAGAAAAGGAATTTGCAGCTGATTGCCTTCAAGAAATTTTTGCTGCTACTAAACAATCTTACATGCCATACTTTGAACAAAGCGTTGAAGTTTTAAAAACTTTATTAAAACATGATTATGAAGGTGTTCGTAAATCCGCATGTAACTCATTAATTTCAGTTATTTCAACTTGTTATGGTATGTCTAATCCAGAAAAGTGGCAACCAGGATTACCTGTTAAAGTTCCAATTAACCAAGATGTTGCTACACTTATCTCACAAGTTATGCCAGAAATTGTTATTGTATTAAATGATGAAGAAGATAAAGTTTTGGTCATGGAAGTTTTCCAAACTATTGCACTTGAACTTAAGAATATTGGTCCTGCTTTAATTGTTGATTGCCACAAAGAGCTTGCTAATGTCTTATTAGAAGTTTTGAAGCGTACACATCCTTGTCAAATTGATTATGAAGAAGATAATCCAGAACAATTAGAAGAAACTGAATATGAATCAATTGTTATTAGTTCTGCATCTGATGTTATTGCTTCCATGGCATTAGTACTTGGAGAACAATTTAAGGAATACTTTGAAGGATTCTATCCATCTATTGTTAGCTTCTACAGTCCAGCTAAGGCCACTAATGAACGTAACATGGCTATTGGTACTTTAGGTGAAATTGCTGCTGGTATTAAGGGTACTATTACTCCATACACTGAAGAAATTCTTAAAGTTTTAATGGCTGGTTTAAAGGATGAAAATAACGAAGTTAACAGTAATGCTGCTTATTCTATTGGTGTTCTTTGTGAAAATACACAATTAGATATATCTAGTTACTATCCAGAAATTCTTTCTAGTCTTTCTCCACTTTTCAATCCTGAATCTCTTCCACAAACAGTTGATAATGCTTGTGGGGCTGTAGCTCGTTTACTTTTACGTTATCCAACTATTGTTCCAATTGAAGAAATTTTACCAACCTTTTTCAATGCTCTTCCACTTAAGAGTGATTATGAAGAAAATGTTCCAGTTGTGAAGTTCCTTCAATATTTATTTGAATCTCAAAATCCATTTATATTAAATAACAAGGAAGGTTTATCTAACTTATTCCAAGCAATGCTTTCACCACCAGAAACTCAATTAAATGATGAATGCAGAGCTGTTGTTTTAAAGATGGCTCAATCACTTTAAATGAAATGATATAAGTTGATGAATTTTAAAATGTATTACATTGTGTCATATTTATGAAAATTCATCACAAAATTATCAATTATATTTATCATCATATAGAGTATAGAATCAATAATGTACTTCTGGCATATTAAAAATAACAATAAAAAAATATTAATATTATAAATTTATTAGTTAATTCATTTTAAATAATGCATTTATAATAGTTCAAATTAATAGTATAAAAGAAAAATGGTATATAATAATAATATTCTTTAGAAAAAAAATGAATTCAATCAAAAAAAAAGCAAACCAAAAAAAATAAAAACTATATTTAATATATTTTGTTAATCCATAGTACATAATAGAAATTAGAAATATATTTATTTTAAAAGTATAATAACTGGTAAATTTAATTATTCATAAAAAATTTAATAATAATAGTTTAAAAAAAAATTAATAAATATAAATAAAGTTAGAAATTTTTAATTATTTATAAATAATAGTATATAAATAAATTTTAATTAATAAAATCATAAATAAATAACATAAAATAAAATTTAAATCTGTTTAATTTATTTATTTATTTATTTATTTGTTTGTTTATTTATTTATTTAGTTATTTATTTATTTGTTTATTTATTTATTTATTTTTTATTTATTTTTTTTTTTTTATGTGTTTGGAATCCTAATAATTTAAATTCTTTTTAATATTATTAACAAAAATGAATTATATTTAACATAAAAGTATATAATCCATTTGTACTATTATACCTTACTGAATAACAATTATACCAATATTGTTATTTAGCATATATATATAATTATTTGCAATAATAGTTTATTTATTATGTTTTGAAAATGTATATCTTTATATTTTACGTGAAAGTATATAATTTATTTATTTTTTGATAGAATTATATATATATATATATTTAAATGATATTTTTAATAAATAAAAAAATGGAAGTTGTTTTAAAAAAAAAATAATAATAATAAAATAATAATAATAATGATGATAAAAAATAAATAAATAAGTAAAAATATAAATTGAAAAAAAGAATCAATGAAAATTATTTGAATTATGCATATATATATATATATATATTATGGTCTAAAATAATTTTTATTTATTTTTTTTTTTTTTTATTTTTATATTTTTATAATTAAGAATATAGAATAAATATTATTAATAAAGACTCGAATTTTAAAAAATAACTGATATAAATGAAAAATGTTTTAAATTTATTCAATTAGATTCATTATAATATAATAACTATAATTATTGGATTAAAAAAAAAAAATTATATAAACATATATTTTGCTTTATTAGATTAGATAAATATAATGCGATAACATTTTTCTTTTTTTTTTAGACTATGAATAAACTTTATTTAATAATAAGTCATAACATAAATATATAAAAATAAATCTATTTAGGCAGAATATTTAAAATTTGAATTGAAAAAAAAAAAAAAAAAAAAAAAAATATATATATATATATATATATGTTATATTTATAATAACAAAATATTTTATCTAAAATGATTTATTAAATACTTGTAATTACATATAAAACATGTTTATTAAATTGTAATAATACTTTTTTTTAAATATTAAATTTTATATAAATTTTTATAATTATACTATTTTAAAAATGTTTCTATATATAATTTTATTAAATGCAAATAAATAATTTAATAAAAAATATTAAATTATTCTAAATTATGATTAAGAGAAATCTTTATATTATTATTTATATTTATTATGATAGAAAATACCAATAATTTTTTAAATGTTAACTTAAATTATATATATTTTATAATTAATAAAGAAATAATTAATATTAATTATTTTTATTATTACTATTAATAAAACTATATACATTAATAAATTTTATAACTTTTAATTAATTTTTTTTTATTTCGTTATATTTTATTTTACATATATTTTTACTGCTCCTAATTATACTAATATATATATATATATAAAAAAAAAAAAAAAAAAATTGTATAAAAGAAACAAAAATTTTCATTTTATTTAAAATTTCAGATTAATTATTATTTAATAATTTTTCTAAACAACAAAAAATAAATAATCATAAATTATTAAAATTTATTAATATTTATACCCAAAAAAAAATTTTAAGAATTTTTATTAATCTTAAATTAATAAAAACTTATACCAATTTTTTAAATATTTAGAGAAAAAAAGTATATTTTAGAATGATTACTCCAGGATTTGAAATTCAACTTCACCCAAGTCGTCAATACGAAATTTACAAGGATCATGAATATAGAGAAAATTTAAAGAAAGTAACTTCTCACTACAGAAAACCTCGTTCTCCAGGAGATATTTTTACTCCCAAAAAGACAAATGAAAATAATCATCAGCTTATTCTCCATCCAATGCGCCAAATGGAATTAATACGTGAAAAGCAAATGGCTATTCAACTTCATCCAACATTAAAGAATGTTGAAGTTGAAGAAAAGAAGGAAGAAACAGAAAGTGAACCAATTAGAATTATGAGTTATAAGGAAAGAAGATTTAGAAAGTTTGTTATAAATGACAAGTTCCAAACATTAAATTAAACATAAATCATTTTATTCTTTTTATAAATTATAAAAAGAATATTTTTGTAATATTAATAAATTAAAAATATAAATAAAAAAATAAAAAAATATAAAGGATAAATTTTTGAAATGATTGATTTATTGAAGTGTTGTAACGAATTGATTCTTTTTTTTTTTTAATGAAAAAATAAATTGATATTAAAAATATTCATATTATGTTTTTTATTTTGAATATTGAATATTACGTTAAAAGACATATTTTGATAGGATTAAAGTTTTAATATATAAAATGTTTTAATAAATCATGAATATAATATTTAAAAAATAGTTTTCATATGTAATTCTACTTTATTAGTTAAATTTGGAATAAAAATAAAATTAGATTTATATATATGTATATAATATATAAGTCTATAAAATCTAATAGATATAGAAAAATATAAATTTGAAATATTATATGCACAAATTAGAAAATATTATAAATAAGCATAAAATTTGAAACTTTTAAATAAAATAACCTAATCTTTTAATAGAATTGTGTAACAATTTATAAAAATAGTTACAATAAAAATAAAAAGTTAGCAATTACTAATTAATGGGAGAGTTACATTTTCCCAAATTTCATTTCGCCAGGTTGTATTGATATAAATAAATGAATAAATAAATAAATAATAATTCAAAATAATTTTTTTTACTTGTTTTTATTCAATATTAATAATATTTAATTTTATTTATTTATTTATTTAATAATTTCAATTTGGCGAAATGCAACTTGGCGAATTGAAATTTGACGAAATGCCACATATTTTTAATACGCCACATGCTTTCAAAAATAACGAAATGCAACCTGGCGAAATGCCCCACTCCCCTAATTAATTGCATTAATAATTTTTTATTTAAAAGATTTGGATATATTTTAATATAATTATAGAATAACTATTGTATTAATTAAATCTAAGTAAATATTGAATTTAAATTATAAGGATTATAAATCCGATAAATTTTTAATTATTATTAGTTTTGAAATTTATAATAATATTGATATTTTTTTTTTTTTTTTTTTTTTATTAAATAAAATTCAAAATTTATTTTTTATAAATGTAAAATAAAATAGTAATAAAGTTTATATTATGATATAATAAAAATAACTTTAAAAAAAAAAATATATATATATATATATTTATAAGAATATAAATTAATCATGAATTTTACATATTAAATTAATATTAATAGCTTTTATATAGAAATGAACGAATAATCAGATAATCTTTTTTTCTTTTCCCTTTTTTTTTTTTTTTTTTTTTTTTTTTTTTTTTTAAAATGTGATAATTAAATAATAAGGAAAAAGGATTATTGAAATTTGTTTAATTTATATTATATTATATAAATATTATACAATAAAATTCAATAATTAAGAAAATTAAAAAAGAAAATATATTAAGAAAATAAATCAATTTAAGATAAATAAAAATGATAAAAATGATAGTATATATAAATTATTTTATATTTTTTATAATTTTAATAGCATGCTGTTACTGTAGATATGTAGTATATAATATAACAAATTTAAAAATTGAAAGTAGCATAATAAATGACGATATAAATGAAAAAATAAATGAAATTGATGATAATATACTGAAATTAAAGGTATATGACTATGGAATACCTTCAAATATTCAAGAACTTTATGAACTCCAAAATGGAAAATTATTGCCAATGGCCAAAGTAAAATATATTAATTATAAATTAAAAGATCAAAAATTAGATAGAGGAAAAAACATTCTTTACAAACGACCTTTTAATTTTAAAATAAAATCTGATGATTGTCCAGAAAAAGAAATTTATAAAAGGGCTTTAGAAAATGCTGAAAAAACAATTTCAAATGCAATAGGTTTATAACAATAATAATAATAATAATAATAGTAAAAATAATAATAATAATAATAATAATAATAATAATAATAATAATAATAATAATAATAATAATAATAATAATAATAATAATAATAATAATAATAATAATAATAATAATAATAATAATAATAATAGCGAAAATAATAAAAGATAAGCAAAAAATATGTTCATAAACGATTAAATAATATATATATATGTATTATTATTTATTTTATTTTTCTATTTTATTATTATTATTATTATTATTATTATTATTATTATTATTATTATTATTATTATTTTTACAATTATTATTATTATTATTATTTATTTATTTATTTTGTTTTATTTTTCTGTTTTATTATTATTATTGTTATTATTATTATTATTATTTTGATATAATTTTTCCAATTTTTAATTTAAATTGAAATGATTGTTGAAATTATGTTTTAAATGAAATTCATTTTTTCTTTAAAAATAACTAATAATAAATTGAATAAAAATGTAGAATTCATATTATTAATAAATTATAATATATTTAATATATATTATAAACATTTCTTAATATATTGTTATTTATTTATTTAGATATTAAAAGAACTATTAATGTTGATGTTTATATTGAAGATTTTTGTAGTACTATGAGAGATGCAGCTTGTATATCGTTAGTAGGAATGACATATTCACCAATTTATGTTTCTTTAAAAGAAAATCCAGATCCAAATGAAAGAGAGTATGCTTATCCCCAAGCTTTAGCAAAACAGCTTATTCTTGATAAGGAAGTACACTTTACCGATCATGATATTATTATATATTTAAATACTCATATGGCAAGAGATGATTATTCTGAACTTATTGTAACTCATGAAATTATCCATGGTTTAGGTTTTATGGGCAATGGTGTTTTAATAGGGAAAAGTATTGGCATGGTTGATATGAAAGAAGAATTATTTTCACCATATGTTTATTTCAATTTAGAAAGTAGTGAGGATTCTTATAATTATCATCTTTTGGG
>JACVTC010000105.1:535000-625000 GCA_016946835.1 Neocallimastix lanati (nom. inval.) | reverse complement strand
TATTATATGAACTAATTATATTATGGTATTTAAAATTAATTAGAAAAAACTATTATTTTTCTTGGAATTAATACCTTTTCCCCAAGATTTTCTCCTATATTTTCTACTTTTGCATCAATATCCATTCTTTTTATCGAATACGATAATTATCTTTAATTATCAAAATTTCTTAATTCAACTAATAATAATTAATTTTAATGCAATAATACATTAAATTTTTTCTAGATTTTAACTATTTTAATAAAAATTAAAGTATTTCAATTTAGAATATTATTTAAAATAAAAGTTAAACAAGTTTCAATTTATTATATTATAAATTTCAAATGAATGATTTAATATATATTTTTATTATTTGTTGTCTTAAAAATAGGCCATTTTAATTATTGTTGTAATTATCATTTCATTTTATGTTATTATTATTAATATTATTAATATTATGATTTATATATTAATATTTTACTTTTTCTTAATAATATATATATTTCTTCCTTTAACAATATGTTCTTAATATAATTCAGTTATTCATTTATAAAATTTATATTTAATAAATATGTAATTTAACAATTTTTTTTTTTTTTTTTTTATTTTATGAATATTTGAAATTTTTATATATTTCAAAATAATAAAATTATTTTTAAATAATAAATTTTTAATTTATAGTGGAGTTTATTATCAATTATTTGCACGTGGTAATAAATCCAATATATTATTTTTATTTTTTTTTTATTTATTAATTTAAATATTAATTTAATAGAATTAAATCAATAATATTTGAAAATAGAAAAAAAAAAAAAATTGTTAAGTAGTAACTTTTAAGGTAGAGAAAAAAAAACATTAATTAGATTAATATTTGTTTTTTTTAACTTCTTCATATTTAATATAGATAATGAAAGCTTACTAATTATTAATAAATAAGAAATTATTGATTTACAGGATACATAATTTATTACTATTTACTGTTAACAATATTTTACTCAGAGAGTTTATAATTTATTAAAATAAGTAATTAATTAGATAATAGTATAATTAATTGTGAGCTCTTTATACTAACAATCAAAATATATATAATCAATAAATTATTATTAAAAATAAAAACATATAAATTTCCTGATATTGCCGTATTATTTATCATATAAAACAATTCTATTATATAATATAATTCTATTATATACTGGTTATTAAATTTCAGTCGAAAATAACATTTTGTTATAAATGAAAATAATAACTTTATGGATAAAAAAATTTTTTTTGTTGCTTTCAATATATTCATTTAGGTTAATCTTAAATATCTAATATATTACTAATGTAATAATGAAAAATATCGTAGTAATGAAATTAAATTCAATATTTAGGTTATGTTACTAAATAAATCGTGTTCTAATGTAAATTACAAAAAAGTATAATATAATACAATAAATATTTATAATTTAGTCATGCCAATAAAATAAGATAAAAAAAAAAATCACCATAATAATTCATTAATTGAAGAAAGAAATGATGTAAATTGTTAAAATAATAAGTAATGAACTTCATTTTATCATGATTTTAATAGTTAGATTACCAACAAGTTTGTAATTATTAATTGAAAATAGGGATGATATTAATTGTATAATAAATGAAAAATTTTGTGATTTTAAGCTATTGATTATAGAATTACTTGAATGAAAGATTCATAATTATTAAATTTATAAAGGTGTATTATAAATTCGAATTTTATTATAATCTTCTATATAATAATAATAATAGTAATAATAATAAAATAAATAAATAAATAAATAAATAAATAAATAAATAAATAATAAATTAATATTATAATAATTATAATAAATAATAATAATTTAATAATATTTTTAATACTAATATATTTAATAAAACAGAAATTGAAATTTAATTTTATAGTATGTTTTAAGTATAAATATTGTTATAATTTAGGTTAATCTTCGAATAAAAAAATTTTTTTTTTTTTATATAAACTGTAAATTATAAACTTTAATATATTTAATAATAAATAAAAAAAATTAAGATTTTTTTTTTTTTTTCTATTTTAAAAAGAAATAACAAATAATGAATAATTAATATATTTTAAATGATATAAGACTAAAAAAACATAAAAACATATAATGTTTTTTTTTTTTTTTTTTTTTTTTAGTTTTGTTTTGTTTTATTTTAAAAAGAAATAACAAATAATAAATAATTAATATTATTATAATTTTATTAGCAAACTAAATAAAAAAATATCATATTGGAAGTGTTTTTCTGTACTTTTTCTTATTTAATTAAAAAATTTTTTTTAAATAGTCCGATTCGTGCCAAAGATGAAATAAATAACTAAATAGCTAAATAACATAATAACTAAATAAATAACTAACTAAATAAATATATAAATAAATAAAATAAATAAAGAATTTTTTTAAATATTTTAATATATTTGAGAATATAAATATATAAATAAAATTTAATTAAAAGAAGTATATTTAAATAAGATTAAATAAAATTTAATAAAAAAAAAAATTATAAACTAAACCAAAAAAAATTTTTTAGATTTATTTTTTGTTAGTAAAATTAAAGTACATATATAAATGAATACTAATATAACAGATGATTTGTATCTTAGAGGTACACATTCAGCGAAAATTAATAGAATAAGAAATATTTTTGCTGATGAAAGAAAAATAAATACTATTTCACATAATAGAATATCAAAAGATTTAAATAATAATGATAATGATTTGACTCCTTCACGAAGTGATGTATATAGTAATACTACTTCAATAGATAATACTTGGATATCCCCTCTCAGAAATATAAAAAATAAAATCAATAATTATAAAAGAAAAAATTTAGTATTTGATGAACAAAATGAATCTATAAATAATTTATTATATAAAAACGAATCTGATGGTAATTCTGATAATGAGGATGATATATTTGATTTTTCAAGATTAAATGTAATTATATATAATAATTTATATTCCAAAATGTTTTTATTATAATTAATATATTATTTATTTTTTTATTTTTTTATTTTTTATTTATAAATATATATATATATATTAAAATTTATATTTTTTCTTTCTTTCTTTAATTGCTATTTTTATAATTTTATTGTAAAATAATGCATATAATTAATTTCAAATTAAATTCATATTATATAATAAGAAGCGTGACAATGAAACCACACCACATTTTCAAAAATTAAATAAAGAAATGATTAACTACGTTAAAAGGAAAACACCTACTTTTAAAGATTCAAATATATCTTCTAATCAATTATATTCATATTCAATATTTACTACTCCATTGGCGAAGCGAACAGCAGAAAAATTTGGAATGACAATTCATGAAACAAATACCCAAAAGAAAAATAATATTTCATCTCTTAATGCTAGTTTATTTCATACACCAAAAAAAGCAAATGATAATAAAAATATTATTACAAGTGGTAGTAAAAGTGTAAATTATATTAATAAAATTGAATATAATTCACCGTTTGATTATAATTTAAGAAAGGAAAAAGAAATGAGTTATGAAAAAATTTTAGATAAAAGCAATAATAAAATTGATTTTAATTCCCCTTTCAATTATAATTTAAGAAAAAAGGAACAGGAATTGAGAATAGAGAAATCAACAGATATTAATGATAAAATTGATATAAATTCTCCATTTAATTATAATATAAATAATTTAAATGAGAATTCACCTGAAGAGCTTAGAAATGATAATAATATTAATGAGGATAGTGATAACACAAAAGAAAATGAAGTAATAAAAGAACATAATACTGAAACTTTGATTGATAATAAAGAAAAAGGTATATATAAATAAATTTTATTTCAATTTTTTTTTGTCAAATAATTACAATAAAATATAATAATTTGATTATTATTTATTATTTTATATTATATTATTAAAATTAATTTAATTATATAAAGAAAAATTAGAAATACAAGAAAATAATGTTGAAAAGTTAGTGAACGTTAATGATAATAATATAGGTATTTATTTTTTTATATTGTTATTATTTTATTTTTTAATATTTAAAAATAAAAATATAATTTTAGTAATTAAACTCTAATGCTAATGATTAATTGATATCATTTTATTTATTGTATAAAGAAAAAACACCAATGAAAAAAATTAGTGTATCCAAAGATAGTAATTATAATAAAAGTAAATATATTATTTTATTATTTTTATTTTATTTGAATTTATTTAATTATTGATTTATATATAAATTTTATTAATTATATATATAATTGTGTATTTTGGAAAAATATATATATAAATATTTGTAGTAAGTAATTTTGATTTAGATAATAAGTTTTTAACACCTAATAAATCAAAAATTTCAAAAGGCCTTTTTACAGATAGTCTTATCAAACGCAAGAGCTATAGTGCAAATCCAGTAAGAATAAATAAAAAACCAATTTTAAGACAATTAAAAACAACAAAAAAAATTAGTCGTAATAAAAATGATCTTCGTCATCATAATCGTGTTAGCAGTAAAATTAAAAAGAATAGTTCAGTAAATATGACAAATTTAACACCATTATATGAAAAATATAATAAATCTAATACTACAAGTAACATTAATATAACAAATAATTCGACAAAGATTAATAATTCCAATAACTCTAAAAATAAAAATCAAAAAAGAAAAGGTGTTTTAACTGAATTAAAAAGAAAGGTTGATCCCGTCACTGGTATAATTTCAAAACTTTCTGTTGTGGAAGATCCAGAAACTGGTGAAACTACACGAATTATTTCTTCTTATGACCCAATAACAGGAAATAAAACCGAAACTAAAACTGTTACTACTACCACTACTACAATGACTACTACAACACAGTCAACCACAACTAGAAAAACAACTACAATTGATAGAGAAGATGATGAAGATGAAAAAGAAGAAGAGTTAGAAGAAGAGGAAGAAGAAGTTATTGATGAAAATAATTTTGAGAAAAAAACCAAAGGTGATACTGAATCAGTTAGTGCAAAAGATTATTCATTAATAATTTATAATGATGAGGAACAAGAACCAGAAAATATATTTACAAGATTAAATATTCAAAAACGTAATGAATATTCAGATATGGAGAGACAAACACCACAAAAGAACAACAAAAGATATGAAGAAGAAAATAAAAAAAGAAATGGATACTTTTCTGTACCACAATTATACCATAAAAAATTTAGATTGGATGAACCATTTTCTTTAAAAATACCACCTTATCAAGTTGATTCTGAAATGTTAAATGATCACCAAAATACTGGTCGACTTACTTTATCCAATATTGATTTAAATTCACCTAGACTCAATGATAAAAATTTATTATCTAATTATTCTATTTCTAAAAATAAATTAGATTTATCAACACTTAAGAAGCAATATCAATTAGAACAGGAAATAAATAATAATTTATTAAATACGGAGAAACCTAAATCAAAATTTGCTGAATGTGAAGAAGCTATTGGAAATCTTCTTTCAAAGTGGTCAAAAGAAAAAGAGGAAAGGAAAGAAGAAGAAGAAGAAGCAGAAAATAAGGAGGAAAGTGAGGATGAAAACATTTCATCCTTTAGTGCAAACATTAAAGTAATACAAGAAGAAGTTCAAAAGAAAATTGAAAATAATAGAAAATTACATGAGGAAATTAATAATAAATCTTTAAAATTTAATTTTTCTAATAAAGCATCCTCATCTGTTAATAACGGGATCAAAAAACCTGTAGCAATGCGTAATTTCAAATATTTATTTATTTATTAATATTATTTATTTATTTAATTATTTATTATTATTATTATTATTAAAATATATTTTATATATAATTAAATTTTAAATTTTTTTTTTAACAAATTCATATTAAACTCTAATAAAATAATGATAAAGAGGAAGAAAATAAACATAAAATGGAATCTCCTGATAATTCTACATTAAAACTAAATACACATAATCTTCCTAATTTTATTTTTTCTGGTAATAATATGACACCTACTAGAATTTCATCTAATGAAATTTTATCATCCAAGAAAAGTTCACAACTTATTCAAAGATTACAGAATGACTTTCTTAAGAATCATAAACACCAAAGAAGTCCAGGTATTGATTTTTCATCCTATAGATTGAGTACTAAGAAACCAAGATTTAATTTAAATCTGGATTCATATGAAGACGATAAAATATCCAATAGAGAAGGAATTAATAAAAATGATATGTTTATAATTGATAAAAGTGATGATAATCCGTTTATTTTACATGATACCCCCAAGAAAATTGAAAAAAAATTGTCTTCTTATATTGATATTGATATAATAGGAGAGGATGAAGAATCAAAACAACTAAAATCATTAATAAAAAAGAAAGAATTAATATTGAATATGGAGCAGGAATCAGAACAAGAAAAAGAACAAGATCATATGCTAGAGGAAAAGCAAGAAGTAGAAGAAGAACAAGAACAAATACTAGGTCAAGCTCTAAAACAAGAAGTGGAAGTAGAACCAGAACAAATACTAGAGGAAGAACAAGAAGTAGATGAAAAACAAGAACATATGATAGAGGAAGAACGAGAAATAGATGAAAAACAAGAACATATGCTAGAGGAAAAGCAAGAAGTAGAAGAAGAACCCGAACAAATACTAGATCAAGCTCTAAAACAAGAAATAGATGAAAAACAGGAAATAGAAAAAGAGTCAGAACAAATAATAGGCCAAGCTTTAAAACAAGAACTAGAACAAGAAATAAGAGTAGAACAAGAAATAGAACAAGAAGTGAAACAAGAAGTAAGAGTAGAACAAAAGATAGAACAAAATGTAGATGAAAAACAAGAACATATGCTTGAGGAGGAACAAGAAATAGATGAAAAACAAGAACATATGCTTGAGGAAGAACAAGAAATAGATGAAGAACAAGAACATATGCTTGAGGAAGAACAAGAAATAGATGAAGAACAAGAAAATAATCTAGAAGAAGAACAAGAAATAGATGAAGAACAAGAAAATAGTCTAGAAGAAGAACAAGAAATAGATGAAGAACAAGAAAATATGCTTGTGAAAGAACAAAAAGTAGATGAAGAACAAGAAAATAGGCTAGAGGAAGAACAAGAAGAAAATGAAGAACAAGAAAATATTCAAGTAGAAGAACAAGAGGTAAATGAAAAACAAGAAAGTATTCTAAAGGAAGAACAAGAAGTGGATGAAGAACAAGAAAATATTCTAGAGGAAGAACAAGAAATAGATGAAGAACAAGAAAATATACATGAGGAAGAACAAGAGGTAGATGAAAAGCAAGAACAAATACTTGAGGAAAAGCATGAGATAGAAAAAGAATCAGAACAAATACTAGATCAAGCTTTAAAACAAGAAGAAGGAATAAAACAAGAAAAATTAAAACAAGAACTAGAAGAAGAACCAGAACAATTACTAAAACAAAAACAAGAAGTAGAACAAGAAGTAGAACAAATGCATGAGCAAGAAATGGAAGGGAAAATAGAAGTAGAACAGGAGGGAATACATGAGAAAGAGTTTGAACAAATGCAAAAAGAACTAGATGTAGAGCAGGAAGAACAAGTGGAAGAACTAGGACAAATACACATTCAAGAAATGGAAGAAAAATTTATTATAGAACAAAAAGAAGAATTAAAACAAATGCAAGATCAAGGAATAGAAAAAGAACAAAAAAAAGAATTAGAGCCAATACAAGAACAAGAAATAGAAAAAGAGAAAGAACTTAACCAAATACAAGAACAAGTAATAAAAGAGAAATTTGAAAAAAATCCAGATCAAGAAGAAGAACTAAAACAAGAGTCTGACCAAGAAATTGTACAGATATTAGAACAAGAATTAGAATATGAACTAGAAAAAAAATCAAAACAAAAACCAGACAAAGAATTAAATCAAATATTAGAACAAGAATTAGAAAAAATATCTAATCAAGAATTAGAACAAGGATCAGAACAAATGTTAGAACAAGAATTAGAAAAAATATCTGATAAAGAATTAGAACAAGGATCAGAACAAATATTAGAACAAGAATTAGAAAAAATATCTAATCAAGAATTAGAACAAGGATCAGAACAAATGTTAGAACAAGAATTAGAAAAAATATCTGATAAAGAATTAGAACAAGGATCAGAACAAATATTAGAACAAGAATTACTAGAACAAATACCAAAAATAGATCTCGAGCAAGAACCAAAACAAATATCAATACAAGAACAAGAACCAGAGGAAATTTCAGAACAACAATCTAAACAAGAAACAGAAGAAATATTAGAACAGAAATTAGAATATATATTGGAACAGGGTTTAAATCAAATACTAGAACAAGAGTTGGAACAAAAATCAGAAAAGGATTTAAAACAAGAACCCAAACAAGAGTTAGAACAAAAATTAGAAAATGATTTAGAACAAGAACTAAATCAGAATTCAAAACAAATACCAGAACAGGAACTTGAACAAGCGATAGAACAACAATCAGAAAAATCAAAGGAAAGCAGTCTAATTGCTCAAGATGATTCCGAATCTATTAAGAAAATAATTAGTTCAAGTACTATACAGGATGCAACAGATATTAATGTTAATAGTCATTCTGATAGCTCTTTCTTTATAAGTAATTCTAATCCAAATTATATTTTCACAGAAGATGAAGATGGTGAAAATACAGTTATTTATAATCATAATGCTAATCATAATATTAATACTAATAGCATTAATAATGAAAAAGGAATATCTCTAAAGTCGTCTGTCATTATTATGTCGGATTTATTGAATGATAATAATTCTTTGGATGCAATCACGAATAATGAGAAAAATAATATAGTAAATATGGAGATAGTAGAAAAAGAACAAAACATTGATCAACCTCTTCAAAATAATAGTAGTACTACTATTATTACAGAAAATATAGATTCAAGTTTAAGCCGCTCTACTCCTTATAGTGAACAAATTCAAGCTAATAATAATCTATATGAAGGTGAAAATTTTGAAAAACAGGCTAATAATTATGAAGGTAATTTTGATGATGAAAGTGAAAGCTATTGTGATATCCAAATGATTGATATTAATAGAAGTCCAATCAAGTATACCATTTCATCAATGAGTAATAGAACAAGTCCATATAAAACTCCTACTAGTAGAACTCCTACTAGTGGTAAAACTTCAAATGATGAAACACCTAACAATAGTAATTCTAATAATAATGGAACACCTATTAGTAGAATTTCTAATAATAATAATAACAATGATTTTTTAAAGGTTATTCAACGACGTTTATTTGTTGAAAATAGTCCATTTAACTTAAAAAATATGCATCATTTATCTCAAATTAGGAATAAATCAATAGAAGAGGAAGAAAAAGAAAAAGAAAATGCTAATCATAATATGAAAGAGAAAGAAATAATAACCTCCATAAATAAAACGCAAGAAACTGAAATGGATATTGATATGATATCTGTTGGAGATAGTTCCGCTTCTAGTACACCTGCTGGAGAATCTCCAGAATTTATTATAAAAAATAGAAATGAAGAAAAAGAAGAACATAATCAAGTGAATTCCATGGCATTAGATGAAGAAGAAATAAATCAAGAGTTAACATTTACTCTACCTACAGAAGATATTCTTAAAATTTAAAATTAAAAAACAAACAAACAAACAAACAAAAATAAAAAAAAAAAGAAAAAAAATCGCGAATTTTTTTTTTTTTTTGTTATATTTTGTCATAATTAACTTTTTCTTACTTCCTTACTAATAAATAAAATTTTTATATATATTAAGACATTTGAAGAAAATTCCTTGGAATAAATTTAATTAGCTATTTTTGTAAAAAAAAAAAAAAAAAAAAAAATTAAATTTATGTATTTTTTAATTTTTATTTTAATTTTATTATTTTTGAATTATTTATTATTAAAAAAAAAAAAAAAAAAGGTTGTCTTATAAATTCTATAATAAAATTTTTGAACTTATATATATATATATATATATATATATTTTTTTTTTTTTTTTTTTTTTTTTTTTTTTTCGAGTAGAATTTAACGTTTTTTAAAATAATTTTTTATAATTATGTAATTTTATTTTATTTTTTTTTTATAAAAATAAAAAGTAAATAAATAAGTAAATAAATAAGTAAATAAGTGAATAATAAACAAATAAATAAATAAATAAATAAATAAATAATTAAATAATTAATTAATTTATTAAATAAAACGATTAAGTAAAAAAAAAAGGTATTATTATTTAATGTTATTAAAATAAGACTATTTTAATAATTCATTAATAATAATAATAATAATAATAATAATAATAATAATAATAATAATAATAATAATAATAATAATAATATTATTATTATTATTATTATTATTATTATTATTATTTTAAAATTAAAAAAAAAAAAAAAAAAAGAAATGAAAGAAATTTGTAAACTCATTTAAAGCTGAAATTCCACCAAGAAGGAATATATAAATATATTTATTGATAAAATTTTCATATTTTTAAAATATTAGAATATATTGGTAATAAGGGAAAGAGTCTCCTTGTTTTATCAATGAATATTATTCATATTATTCACACTGATAAAAAAGGTCAATGATGAAATTTTAAGATTCGCATCTCTACAATGAATATATGAAAATGAAGAGCATTCGGAATTTCCAATGGATGAATGAACAAATGACGGATCACCTTCCCACAAGCACAGGCAGGACTTTAGGACAAATTTATCAAGAAAAAAAAAAAAAAAAAAAAAAACTTTACCACTTCTGATAATAATAATGATAATAGATAACAATAGTAGTAGTGTTGCATTTGAAACTAGATCTTAATATTTAAAATCCAATTTAAAATCTAAATTAAATTGGGAGATATTCAAGGCTGAGATTGAATAAAATTTTTTTGTATCAATATATTTGTATTTATCATAATTTGTATCTTTAATTCCTTAAAGTTATACCATTATTTGACCAATAGAATTCAATTTATATCATCTTTATATTTCTTAATATTTTCATTTTTAATTTTTCTATTAAGCGAACGTGATTTTTTTTTTTTTTTTTGTTCAAAAAAAAAAAAAGTGATATCTTTGGAATACTCTCAATTAGATCCTTTTATAATACATTTTAGAATTTCTCCAATTAATAAAGCCTTTTGGTATGAAGTTAAGCACAAAATCCATCAATAGAAAACATTCATAGATCACATAATAAAGCATAAATACTATCATTTTTTTAATATAATATTTCTTATAAGATTTCTTTTTCAATATTTTTTTTTTTTTTTTATCTGAGACGAGACATTTTCTTTAATAAATATACTGTAAATTATGAATATATCTACTCTATAATACATTTTTTATATTATAAAAAAAATTTATATAAAATTTCAAAAAAAAATTTTTTTTTTTTTTTTTTTTTTTTTTTTTTATAATTTAATGAAATGTTTATTAATATATACTTTGTATTGCTATAGTTATTATTTCTTTTAATAAAATATTTAATAAAATATACTTTTTAAAGTAAAATTTTTAGTAATTACAATATATTTTTATTTTAAAATAGTACTTATTTTTTTTTTTTTTTTTAATTTTTAATTTTATTTTATTTTATTTTATTTTAATTTTTTTTTATTTTTTTTTTAAACCTAGTTATATTTATTTCAATATATATTTTTTTTAATTAAGGGTGTATTGGAAAGTAATACCACACCAGTCACCGTTTTACAACATCCAATTGACCAACATAATCGTAGTATTCAACATTTCTACAGGTGTTTCTACTACAACATCTAAAATTAAGAGCTTCAGCCCAGCAGCTTCTCGGGAATACCACACCTGTTATTATTTCTTAAAATTCCTATTGACCACTGGCATCAGTGTAGAGAACATGGAGTCTTTCCAGAACAACATGGGAAACCTAAAGCGGAAGACCATCAAGAAGAATTTCCTTCATTGTTGTTATTATTATCCGTAATTCCATTTTCAACCTTACCATCACCGATAATCTTTAATATTTTATCAGCGAAACGTTCACTGAAAGTATGGTAAGAAGCAGAAGTAAAATGAAGACCATCACCTTGTTGTTTTAAACCTTTAGAGAAGACAACATTAGCAGTTGGAATGGCGGGTGGAATCTTTATTGAATGACATCATTATGACTTCCCCAAGAACCACCTTGATCACTGGAAACGACTTCACCAACAAGAAGTGGAATATCTTCAGCGTTTAAACCGAAATCTCTAAGAATATCATTTATAAATATCCTTAACACGTTCTGACCAGTTTTGTTGACAATCATTAGTTTCACCTTGATGGAGAAGAATACTTTTAATAACAACATCTTGTTGAGCCTTCTTAGCCATATCTACTAAACGACCGTATGGGTTACCACCATAATTTTGAACATTGTTTATCATCCAATATGGCCTATTGGAATTTCTGTAGTTATTCTTTTCGAAAAGTTGATTATCACAATCAGCAATAGCGACAACTCTAACACCAACCTTTATATGTTCTGATAACTTTTTTTTTTTTTTTTTTTTTTTTTTAACTAAGGTACGACCAAAGTAATTGACTGGACCTACACCATCACCACAGTGAGCAATTGGTGGAGTAGCATCATACCAATTACCAAGTTCAGGACTACAGCCACTTACCTAAAGCGATTATCAACTTGACGATCTTAATCTACAATTGGATCAAAACCTTCCATATTAGATTGATCGAAAGCTAAATAAATATGGAAATTTAGATCTGGAGCAGTGAAAGTTTGTGAAACTGCTGTAAAAGCTGTAACAATGAAAGCAAAGAATAGCAAAAATTTTCATTTTTATTTTTATTCATATATATATATATATATTTAATGACAATAATTAATGACACTAATGAAAAGAAATAATTTTATCTGTTTTTTTTTTTTTTTTTTTTTTTTTTTTTTTTTTTTTTTTTTTTTTTTATTATATGAATAATTATTTATTTAATATTATTTATATCACTATATATTTATATCGTTTTCTATGTAATAATTTTCCCTTTTTATCAAAAGTAAGTATTTATATGATATTTAAAAAAGAAAATTAAAAATAAATATCAAATTATAAAATAATATATTTTATATTTTATCTATATTATAAAAATTGTACAAAAAAGAAAAAGATTAATTTGAAATAATTTAAAATTTTTTAATTAATAAAACAAGCAAACAAAAAAAAAAAAAAAAAAAAAATAAAAAAAAAAAAAAAAAAAGAAAGAAAGAAAAGAAATTAGAAAAAAAAATTATTAAATTGCAGCTTCTTTAAAATTATAATAATATATATATTTTTTTTAATTACAACTTCTAATAGTTTATAATAAAGTAGGAAAATTTTTAATTTATTAAAAATATTGAATATTATTGCATTAAATGTAAAAAAAATTTAATTTTTAATGGTTAAATAATGCAATTTATGAAATAAAAAATATTTAAAATTCCATTTTTTTTTTTTTTTTTTTTTATTATTTTTTTATATAGTTTTACATATTTTTTAATTTTTAAAAAATTTATTTTATTTTAATAAATAATATAATATTGAATAAAATTAACTTTGTAAATAGTTTCTAGTTTTTTATTAAGGTTTAATAATTATTAATTTTTATTTTTTAATTATTATTCTTTAATTGTTAATTATTTTATATTTGAACTTTTGAAAAAAAAAAAAAAAAAAAAAAAAGTATTCAAATATATTTTTATTGAATATTTAAAATTAATTATCAAAATTAATTATTCATTATTACATATTATTATTATAAAAGAAATTAAAAAAAAAATAATTAAAAGATAAAAAAAAATAATTACAAAATAAAAAAAATAATTATTAGATTAAAAAAATAATTATTAGATAAAAAAAATAATAATAAGATAAAAATTAAAATTGTTGATATTTACCAATTTTTAGATTAAATTAAATTTTCATCTTAACAAAAATTTAATCCTTTTTTTTATTTTAATTAAAATAAAAATTATGCATGAAATTGGAATAAAATAATAAAACAGTGGTGAATTTTGAACATTTGAAATTATCAATTTATTATATTTATTAAACTTTACAAATATTAATACTACTTTAGACAAATATATATATATATATATTTACAGCCGCAATTATTACGAACTTTAATTTTTATTTTATTTATTCATGAATATTTTTTATTTAAAAAAAAAAAAAAAAAAAAAAAAACACAAAAAATTAATAAAAAAAAAAAAAAATAAATATTATTTGTCCAGTTAAGAGATATTAATATTTAAAATAGTAATGTGAAAATAAAAAAAGTAATATTCAAAATAAAACGTATAAATAATTTCAGAAAAAAAGTTCATAGGCAACCAATCTCACCTTCAGGTTATTTATTCCAAATTGGGGGCTTGAATTGACTATCTGAAAGAAATTATAGTCTTCTCTTTCAGAGGTATTGGCCCTGCTAGCCTGTCTTACTTCATTTTTAGGGTTGACGCTCTATTTATATAATTAAAATATTTATATAGTTAAAATATATAATATTTATTATCATAATAATATTTATACAATTATATTGATCAATCATAATTCATTAAGGCATTGATATTTTGTATATTTAATTCAGATAATTTAATATTGTATAATAATAAATAATAAATATATGATACTTTATATAATAAAATATATAGAAAAAACAATAAATGGATGAATCGTTAACTTTAATTATTATTATTTTTTAATTGGAACTTTAAAACTCTCATTAAATGAAATATTTTGGTTTAAGAATTATTATAAGATAGATTAATAATCAAACTAAAATATTATTTCATTATTTTAAGATTAATAAAAAATAAAATAAAATAAAATAAAATAAAATAAAATAAAATAAAATAAAATAAAATAAAATAAATAGTTGAAATATTAATATAAAGTACAGATTGAATAAAATAAAATAAAATAAAATAAAAAGTTGAAATATGAATATAAAGTACAGATTGAATAAAATAAAATAAAATAAAAAGTTGAAATATGAATATAAAGTACAGATTGAATAAAATAAAATAAAATTAAAGTTGAAATATGAATATAAAGTACAGATTGAATAAAATAAAATAAGATAAAAAATATAGTAGAATATAAGTATGAAGTACAGATTGAATAAAATAAAATAAATAGTAGAATATAAATATAGATTTTCATATCATAGGTTTTATTTTTATTAATAATTATTAATTTTTTTTATTTTAGTAATAATTATTAATTATTTTTTTTGTAATCATCAAGAGTTTTTTTTTTATTTATAATGTGATTATTATTTTAGAAAAAAATTAGAATATATTATTTATTTATGAAAACTAATTTAATACCTTTTAAATTAATTAAATCAATCATTTTTTTATTTATTATTTATACTACTATAATTTTATTAATCATTATTAATCATTCTTCATATATGTTACAACTAATAGTTATTATTGTTAATATTATTTGCTTATTAATAATAATAATAATATTATTATTATTATTATTATTATTATTACTATTATTATATTTTTTTTTTTTTTCATTTCCATATATTAAAATATTAAAAATTTTTTTTACTAATCATATTTTTTTTTTATTAAAAATATGTAACCAATTTAAATAATTTAGAATTTAATGATTTTTCCTGAAATTAATTTAAGATATATTTATTTATATTTTTTATTTATATATTTATATATATTTTTTAATTTATTCATTTATTTAATCATTTAATCATTTATTTATTTATCATTTGTTATATGAACCAATATTAAATTATTATCTGTAGTAAATGTAACAACTGATAATGGATTATAATAATAATATCATTATTATAATTATTATAAATATGTTTACTATTATTATGTTATTATTATTAATTTTATTAATAATAATAAGTTACCCTATTGAAAAAATGGAATTAATTGATTTTTCCTAAAATTAATTTAAATACCCTTAAAATTATTTTATTCTTTTAAATGATAATATATTTTTCTGAATTATTTATATTAAATTTTATATTTATATAATAGATACAGATACATTTTTATTGATTTAATTTCTCTCTCTATATAATTAATAATTTAAATTTAAGTAAATATAAATATCAATGTCAATATAATATAATATATATATAAAGAAAAAAAGTTAATTTAAAATTTTAAAACTTTATTATATAAAATAAAAAATTAATCAAATTAATTTTAATTAATTATTAAGTAAAAAAAAAAAAAAAAAAAAAAAAAAAAAGAAAAAAAGAAAACTTCACAAGATAAATAAAATAAAATATATATTTTATATATTTTTTTAATTTACGAAAACTTTGTTTTCTATTTAATTGTTTATTTAAACTTTTTAATTTAATTAATTAATTTTTGTTTTTTAATATTACTTTTTTATTATTATTTTTTTTTATTTTTTTTATTATAAAGACATATAAATGTAAGTTATAAACTTTTGTTATTATTTTTTTTTCTTTTCTTTTCACTTTCTCTTTTAATAAAAATAAAAAATAAAAGTTTTAATGTTATAATTAAAAAGAATAACTTATTCTTTTTCTAATATTATTTATATTTCTTTTCTTTTCTTTTCTTTTCTTTTTTTTTTCTTGTACTCGAAAAATTGAAATATTTTAATTATTATAATAAGAATCACTAAAAAAAAAAAAAGAGAAAAAGAGAAAAAAAAAAAAGAAAAATGAATTAAAATACTTTTTAAAAAAGTATCATTAGATATAAATAGTATAAAAATAATATATATATTATTTATAACTTAATAAATAAATATATATCATTAAAATTATGCATCTATAAAAATATTATTACATACACGTTTTTAAAGAATAAAACAAATTCCTTCAATTACTTTTTTTTTTTTTTTTTTTTTTTTTTCTATATAATTTAAAAAAAAAATATAAAATATATATATATTTATTTGATGAATAATTTCAATAATAATAAAGATTACTGATTATAAAAAAAAAGTATAACATTACAATTGTATAACCAGTATCATTTGTTAATATCTTCTCTATTTCAAAAAAAAAAAAAAAAAAAAGGAATAAATAATAACCATAATATTATTTAACAATAATAATCAGTAGACTGTAATAATAATAATACCACTACAATAATTAATTAATAATATTCAATAATATTATAGTTAATACTTTTATATTAAAAGGCAAATTAGAAAAAAAAAAAAAAAATAAAATGGGATATTTTGAAAAACAATTATATAGAAGAATAAACAGTTCACCCAAAGAGGTTGTCCTCTTTGATCAGTCTTATGTTTATCAAAAATCGAAGAGCCTCTACATTGAATATGTTGAAGGATTAAAGTTTCCTTATTTTTTCATTGTCAAGGGAATCCAAGATAAAGAATTCTTTAAATGTGTTTATAAATGTAGTAAACTATTTTTTTATACGATGGAGGGTGTTCCTATTTTCAACTATGACAATAATTCCTCTCCAAAGAAAATATATGCTGGTGATAAAGAGGATAAATTAATTGCTACCCTCACCAGAAAGTATTCATGGAAAGCTAAAAAATATAAGGTAGAGTATGTTAATTTACTCACTCAAAAAAAGGAAATTCTCGATATGAATCTTGATAAGGGCTATCGTACCTGTGGTGTTTTTCTTGGTCGAGAAAGTGATACCACCCCAAAAATCTGTAGAATGGTTGCCTTTAAAAAGGAAAAGAATTATGGACCACGTTATCTAGTAGAAATATCGAGTGGAGTAGATAATATGTTTATGATTGCCCTTGGTATATCATTTGCTATTCTCAGAACGAAGGCAGAAATTTATGAAAGAGAAACTTTCATTAATGAATGTATAAAATCTCATAATTATTCCATGATAGCTAATATTAGTGAATAAAAGAAGAAGAAAAAGAAAAAGAAAAGAAAAAAAAATTTATATATATATATATATAAATTGAAGTTGGGAAAAAAAAAAAAAAAAAAAAAAGATAAAATAAGATAAAAATAAAAAATACATTTTATAGTAATAATAATTGATAATAAGAAATAATAATTAAATCATAAATAGTTAAATTAAATTAAATAATATCAATATCATATTATTTTTTTATTTAATTTTATTTTATTTTATTGAACTTTTTTTTTTTTCTTTCTTTCCTTTAATTTTCTTATAATTATATTATTTAATTAAACCTTACGTACTTGTTAATATAATAATAATTGTATTATCTTTTTTTTTTTTTTTTTTTTTTTTTTTTTTTTTAAACTTTAATTTAATAATTTTAAAAAAAAAAATTTTTTTTTTTTTTTTTTTTTTTTTTATTTTAAATAATTTTTAATTTTATAATTTTAACAATAATATTTATTATATATTAATTATAAATATGAAATTAAAAAAATTTATATATATATTTAAAAAAAAAAAGAAAAAAAGAAAAAAAAAATATATATATATAAAATTAAGTTAAAAACAATTTTTGTCCATAACAAAAATAAAAAAAAAAAAAAAAAAAAAAAAAAAAAATAAAAAGTTAAATAATAAATTAATTATAAAAATGAGAAAAAAAAATTATTTTAACGAAATGAAATAAAAAAAAAATAAAAAGATAAAATAAAATAAAAAAAAAAAAATAAAAAATAAAAAAATAACAACAAATCAAATAAAAAAAAATATGAATATATTATTATTCAAATACCATATAATATATATAAATATTCATATAATGAAAATAATAATAAATAAATAAATAAATAAATAAATAAATAAAAACTACAAACCATAAAAACTAAAAACTTGAAAAAAAAAAAAAAAAAAGATTATATTATAATAATTTTCTTTTCTTTTCTTTTCTTTTCTTTTATTTTATTTTTTCGTTGAAAAAAGAGAGAAATAATTAAATTAGTAATAAATAAGAATTAATTAATAATGGCCATAATAATAAATTAATATGTATATATATATATATAAAGTATACAAATAAATCTTAAAAATTGTCAATCTTTAGAAAATGTTTATCCAATGAACAATACTTTACTACAATCAGAAATAATTATATATTTAATTCATTCTTTTGAGTTTAAATAAATTTTATATATTTATTCATTCATTTATAAAATGTTTTAAATTATATTAAATTATATTAAAATTGGGTTAATATGTTTTATAAAATATATTTAAAATGTTTAAAAAAAAAATATAAATTTATAATAAATAAATAAATAAATAAATAAATAAATAAACAAATAATTAACTAACGAACTAACTAACTAACTAAATAACTAACTAACTAACTAACTAACTAACTAAATAAATAAATAAATAAAAAAAAAAACATATATATATAATTGAATAATTAATAAATAATAAATAGTTAAATAATAAATTAAATAATAACAAATAATATTTTTTTAAAAAAGAACAAAGGGAAAAAAGAAAAAAGAAAAAAAAAAAAAACTAATTATTATTTTTTATAGGATATAATAATAAAGTTGAAATATATAAAGAAAAAGAAAAAAAAAAAAAAGTTTGGTTTTTTTTAAAAATTTTTTTTTTAATAATTATTAGTTTTTTTTTTTTTTTTTTTTTTTTTTTTTTTTTATTTATTATTTTTTTTATTGTAATAATGCGATAAATAGAGGTAAATATGTATTTTTTTTTTTTTTTTTTTTTTTTTTTTTTAAAAAAAACTATTAGTATACGAATAATAATAATATTATAAAAATAACATAAAAAAAAAAAAAATTTTTTTTTTCAATATGAATGATAATAATAATAATAATAATAATAATAATAATAACAACAATAATAATAATAATTATTATTTATTATTATTTATTATTATTATTATAAATATTTTTTTTATTTATTTATTTTTTTTTATGATTTATATTATTACTATTATTATTATTAAATTTATTAATATAATTATGGTTATGATTATTAATTATATATATGTTGTTATATATATGTATTTATTTTATATTGAATTGTTGAATAATTATTTATAATTAACAAAAAAAAAAAAAAAAATTTGGTTTTACGAAATTTCTTTTTTTTTTTTTTTTTTTTTTTTTTTTTTAATCATTTATTTAAAGGATAAACATTCATTATGGGTTTTAAATTTTTAATTTTAATTTAAAAAAATTTTTATTTTTGTTTGTTTGTTTGTTTTCTTTTCTTTCTCTCTTCATTATGAATTTTTCTAAATTTTGAAAAAATTATTCTTTTATTTTTTTAATTTTAAATAAATGTTTCAATTAAATTAAGAATATAATGGAGATGAGAAGGGTGAGAAGAAGGGAGGTGAAGCAAATGGAAAAGAAGTTCATACTTGTCTTGGAACCAAGAGCACTACTTGCTTCATAATTTAAAATAAGTTTTTGATATTCATTAAAGTCAGTAAGATCTTGCTTTTTTGTCCAACCTATGGTCATCATAATTTTCATAACTTTTTCTCCAATAAATCCATGCAAACTGTTACTGGAGTAACGTTTTACTAATTCGTTCACGGGACGAGTAATAATGATATAGTACATGAGATAATTTTCATCTACTTCATCCAACATTTCTATAGGAACAAAACAATTCATGGCGGATTCACAAGAGAATTTTGTATGGATATGACTTATACTACTCATGGGTTCATACTCCTTAAACGTTTGAAGAGTAATGACTTCTCCATCATACGTTCTGAATCCAATCGCTTCACGTGTGGTGAAGGATTTAACTAAGGATTTTGAGTAGGCATGAACTGGAGGATTCACTTTTAAATCTTCAAAATGATTAATGAGTTCTTCATTGGAATGAAATTTATGAGTTTGAACATCTTCTAAGTATTCTTGAATTCCTTGATGAATATAGAAATCCGGATGATCAACTTCTACAATATAACGATCAAATACTGTGAAGGGAATCCAACCTTGATAGGTTATTTCTTCTTCTTCTTTTTCTTTTTCTTTTTCTCCTTCTTGAGAAGTATGATAACAATGAATTAATGGCTGTGGAATGATACGATCTTCTGGTAATTTTATTTTAAAAGCAGCACTGGCAGTAGTCATTAAATGGAAGAAACCCATGCCATGAATAAGTTCATGAGCAGCGATTAAAAGATAGTTACTATGGCTATGACCCTTTAAATAATCTGTATTGAAATAGAGGGAAATGTCAAAGCGAGAATAATTTCTTATACGTTTATCAATCTCTAATTGTTTTACTAAGGCTTGCGGATAAGAATAAATACCCTGGCCAGTAATATTTAAAGTTACAAAAGAAGGGGCAAAGGTTAATGCAGCAATATCTTCACAGTTATCTCCTCCAATATATTTACAGAAAGGAAGAATATGAGCCTCGACTTTAATTGTTTTATAAATATTAAAAATACTTGATATGTAGTTACCAGAGTTTTCTAAACGATCATTTATATATTGGCATGCCTCCTCTTCATCCATACATTCCACCGTAAAATCAAAGGGTTGAACAGTTGTCATCTGATAGTCCACTCCTGAACGATTATTGACAAGTTCATTTTCTTCTGTAGTGATACTATGATAAAAAGTTGAATTTAATTTAGGTTGATGACCTTGAAAATTATTTAGATTTAATTCTTGATTCGATTGAGATGGTACTTTGGTATTTGAAAGATTACCTGACTCATGATTTTCATTTTTATTTTCATTTTCATTTTCATTTTTGTTTTCATTTTTATTTTCATTTTTATTTTCGTTTTTGCTTTCATTTTTGTTCTCATTTTCATTTTCATTTTCATTTTTATTTTTATTTTCATTATTATATTGTTTTAGATATTTTGATCCATTATAGTGTCCAATATTACTTTGATAATTCTTTCGATGTTCATCCTTAGGAACATGAATAGGAATTGCAGGAGAATAACCTTCATTTTTTTCAAGATATGGGATATAATTTTCTATAATAGATTTATTGGAATTAGTATCTGTTTCCATTGGTTCCACCTCATGATTTATATTAATATTAGTATTATATTTTTCACTGATATTTTTTTTCAATTTTTCTTGATATTTTGAATCAAAAATTGAGATAAAATTTCTCTTTATTAATTTATGGTCCATATCATCGATCAAATCAAGAGATCGACGAGTATAGGTTACTTCATTATTTAACATCTGATATAATCTAGTTTTAATATCATCTGCTATTTCTGCTTCATAAATATCTGCTTGTTGAACATCTTCCTTTTTAAATGGTTGAGCTTCAACCATTAAAAAGAAATTATTTAAATTTTGAAATACGCATTCTAAATATATGAAGGCTATTATAAGATAAATTACTTTAAACATTTTTTTTAATGGTTACTTAAAAAAAAAATATTAAAATTTTTAAATATTAAGATATGCTTTTGATAAAGTTGATAATTATTATAAAAATATATGATATTGATTAATATGATATATTTTGGTAATACTGTTAATTATATTATATTTAATTATATTATATTTAATTATATTATATTTTTATTTTATGTTATTTTATTATTTATTGGTTATTTTATTTTATTTTTTATTTTATTTTCTTTTAAACTTTTGGTATTATTGCTAACTCTTGTGGAAATGGCTTTATTGGACTTAGCAAAGGTAAAAAAAAAGTTCAACTTTTTTTTTTTTAAAAAAAATATTTATCTCTAGATATATAATTATAAAAAAAAAAGATAATAATAATATTAATAATAATGATATCAAAAACTAATTTATACTATTTATTTAATTTAAAATATTTATTTTATATACATCTATAAAGATAGAATATAATGATATTTCATAGTTTCAATATTTCATTTATTAATAGTATTTTTATTTTATTTTATTTTATTTTATTTTTTTTTTTTTAAAGAAATATTTATAGATATTTTTAATATTATTTTATTATATAACCTTAATTATTACAAAAATTTTTATATCTAATATATAATTAATTTATCCAATTTAATACATTTTATTAATAATTAATATAAAATAAAATAATACAGTTTAAAGTGTTAAGATATCCATTAATTTATATTTATATATAAAATTAAGTTTAAATATATTTATCATTTATTATTATTTTAATTATTTTTTAGTTGGATAATAATTTTCAAGAAAATTTTTTAATAATTAAATTTTGATTTTTAAAGTGAAGTTTTTTTTTTTTTTTTTATTTTAATAATCTTTAATATATTTAATTGTTGTATGGATGAATAAAATATCGTTATTTGATTTAGAAATTAGTGAGATAATTTATACTTAATATTATTATTTGTAAAGACACAAATAATTTTTATTCAGTTATTTTTAATATACAAGAATATTGTATATTTAGTTATATAGCTTTTAGATATAAATAATTCATAATTTATTTTATTAAAAATATTTTCATAACATTATATATTAAAAATATTTTCTTCTTAACATTATATATTAAAAAAAATTTTTTTTTTTCTTTTAAATATTCTGAAAGTTATATTGGCTTAATATACTATATAATTTACTACAATTCATAATATAATTCTATTTTGAAAGGCTAATATTATTCAAAAACATTTTTAATATATTTAGTAATGAAAGCGCTGCTGTATATACATTCTACACATGACTTATAATTCCTAATAGTATTAAAATAATTATAAAACAAAATAATATATAAAAATATATATATACCTTTAAATTTTTTTTTTTTTTTTATTATATTTTTTTCAAAATTTTATTTTCCTGAATTTTATACTATTATAATTACTTTCTTAATTACTTTTAAATTATTATTAATTATAATTATCACTATTACTATTCTTAATAAAAAATATTAAATGTCATTATAATATTAAGTATGTAAATTTGTTAAAAAAATATATATTTACATCTAATAAAATTGCAAAAAAAAAAAAAACTGTATTAAATATGTAAAAATAAAAAAATAAAAAAAAATTATAAAAAAAAAAAAAAAAAAAAAAAAAAGAATTTACTATATTATCTAATTTCTATATATTTTTTTTATAATTTCTAATTTAATTTAATCGAATTAAAATTTCACTAGCTACTGTATTATATAAATATTTCTCTTTCTAACTCTATACTAAATTTTCTTTTTATCAAATGTGTTAATTATTAATAGTATTCAGGCTTTTTTTATTTATTTATTATTATTATTATTTAATAAATTTTTATTATTACTAAAATATATAAAAATATATTAGTAACAAATTGATTTATTATTTGTAATAAAAAAATTTTTATTTTTTTTTCTTTAATAAACTTTATCTATTTTTCTATAACTATTATATATAAAACTTTTCTTTTAAATATCAATTTTTTTATTATAATTCATTATTATAATAAGAAAATTATTAAATATATACTATATTTTACTATTTTTATAACAATATTTATTATTTTTTTTTTTGATGTTATAAATATATCACTATTTATCTAAAATAATAAATATCTTTTTTCTTTATATCATTATGCTCCAATTCTAGTATATTTTATTTATTTTTTAAAGAAAAATAATTAATAGTTTTTAATAATAATAAATAAATAATTTATTATATATATATATTTTTTTTTTAATATAATAATATTTTGCTTATTTTTTTTTTTTTAGAGTATTTTTTATTTATTTATAAAGAAAGCTTTTTTTTTTTTTTTTTTTAAATATTGCTTTAGTTTTTTTTTCTTTTTATATTCAAAAAAAAAAAAAAAAATTTTTTTTTATTAATTAGTTTTTTTTTTTCCTTGATTTGGTAAAATTTTTTATTAGGAAAAAATAATTAATAGACTTTTTATTAAAAATCATTTTATTTTTTTATGAATGGTTTATTTTATTCCTATTTATTTATTTATTAATTTATTAATTTATTAATTTATTTATTAATTTATTTATTAATTTATTAATTTATTTATTTATTTATTTATTAATTAATTAATTAATTTATTTATGTATTAATTTATTTATTAATTTATGAATTTATTTATTAATTAATTTATTTCTTTATTAAATAACTTTACTATTATTATTTGTAATTAACTATTTTCTAATATTATTTATTAGTTAATTATAATGAATTTAATTAGTAGATATTTTATATATTCTGTATTAGTTCATTTAATATTTCAATCTATTGTTATTATTAGTATTATTATTACTATAATTTATTATTAAATAAAAATTTAAATAATAAATATACATTATTATAGATTTTGAAATTTACGATCAATTACAATAAGAATTTCTTTTGTTTTTATTAAAACTTTGATTTTGAATATTTTATAATATATATATGATTTAGATATAAATATAAATATAGTAAGAATTCAATATATTATATTCAACTGTATTATATATGTCTTTATAAGTTTTACCTATGGAATGTTATAAAAAGAAGAAATCTCAACTCCCATTTCATTATTAGTAATAGTTTTATTTTTCATTGTTACAAGAAAATGTATTATTAGTACAATATATAAATATATATTGTACTAATATATAAATATATAAAAATATATTGATGTATAGATCTATTGATATATATGTACTTTCATTAATAAAAAATATATTTAAAGCCTTGAATTAATCTATCTGTAGTGTTATAATATGTACAGTCGTACGAAAGGTAGTAAAAATGATTTTATAATTTAAATGATATTAAAATATTTTTTTATTTTTTATAAAATAAGTAAAAAAAGTAAAAAAAGTAAAAAAAAAGAAAAGAATATGCTATTTTTAATATAAATATTACAACTGTATAATATACTATCAATATACTTATAATATATGTATACAAATTATATTTCTAATAAATAAAGAATACTATTTTAATATAAATATAAATGCTCCTAATCTATGCTATCAATATATTTGTAATATATGAATATAAAGTAAATTTATAGTAAATTCTTGTTTTTTTTTTTTTTTTTTTTTTTTTTTTTTTTTTTTTTTTTTAAATTCCTTTTTTTTCAAAATAATTAATTATGAAAAAAGGTTTTAGGCTAAAGCTTAACATTTGAAAAACCAAAGAAAACTAAAAAAAAAAAAAAAAAAAAAAAAAAAAAAAACGGCCAATAAACTATAATGCAGTGAAAGTAATGAACAAATAAAATTTTAATATTATTGGAATGAATATAATAAATATAAATAATTATAAATTATAATTTTTTTTTATTAAATTATTTTAAATCTTTTTTTTTTTATTTTTTTGTATTCAAAAGGTGATTTTAAAAATTAACTCAAAGTTAACCGTAACAAATTAAAAAAAAAAAAAAAAATGTATATATATATATATATATATTTTAAGCAAATCATAATTCAAACCTTTACATAAAATATCTAAATTAAATTTTATTTTATTTTATTTTTTTTTTTTTTATTTTATTTTTTTTTTATTTTATTTTTTTTTATTTTTTTTATTTTTTATTTTTTTTGTTTTAGAATAAAATTTAGATAACACGTTTTATTCATTACATATATGGAATCATTGTATTTAATAATATTAGTTTCAGTTATTGAATTTGTTTTATTTTAATATTTTAAATAGTAATAATAAGCTATAAAATTATGGAACTCATCAATTGAAAAATATAAAATAAAAAAAAAATAATAAAAATAACTACACTTATTTCTATTGTTTATTATTTTATATGGATTTTATTAACGTTTTAACTCAATTCAATGATTATCAACTTTTATTTAATAAATAAAAGAGAATAATTAATATTTTATCCAAATATACTTTTATTTCTTATTTCTCTTTTTAATATGAGAAATATAAATATAAATATATTATATAAATATAAATATAAATATAAATATATTATATAAATATAAATGTTTTATATAAATATAAATATTTTATACAAACTAATACCTTTTTAAATAATTATAATATTAATTTTTTTTTATAATATAAAGTATTATTAAGTATATATATATTATATAAATTGGGAATATGAAAAAATAATAATAAAATTATTACATAATTAATTTACAATATACTAAAAAAAAAAAAAAAAGAATAATATAAATAATAAATTATATATTTTAAAATAAAAATAAAGAAAAACAAATCAAAACATAACAAATTAAAGCATAACAAATCAAAACAAAACAAAAAAATTTATTCGTAATATTTTAATAAGTTAAATATATAAAAGTATAAAAAAAAATGAATATAAAAAAATGAATATAATAAAAATTTTGATATATATAGTTATTTTTTTTTATCGTCCGTAGTAATAAATGAAGGTTTGTAAATGTAACAAAAAATACAGAAATTTGAATTTATGTTGTTGTAGGTCAAACTTTTTTAAAAGTATATTTAATATAAAATCAATGAAAAAAAAAAAAAATTAAATATATATATTTACTATAATGTTTACCATACTCAGAATTCAACAGACGTTTAACTTTAAAACATATTAAAATAAATGTTAAATAGATAAAAACAATGTAAAATAATAATATAATCAAAATACTATTTAATAATTGGTGTTAGTATGTTAGCACAACCTTAATATTAATTAATGAATAATAATTTTTAAATATTAAATATAGAATTTTCTTTTTTTTTTTTTTTAAAAAAATAAATAAATAAATAAAAAACATGTGTGATGTATGTATGTATGTATTTAATTATTTAAAATATGTATACATGACTTAAATTTTTCACATATATAATGTTAAAAAATAATTATATTTTCCATATGTTTGTAAATAATAAATATATAGTTGAATCTATTTTTAACATTATTTTAAACCCATTTTTTAAATATATTGTATACATTTATATTCAATATATACTAATATATGTTATAATAAACAAATAAATAACATATATATAATATATGTTAAACAATTAAAAATATGTATGTTATAATATATGTTATATATATATTTTTAAAATAGTATAATTCATATACACTTTTAAACGAAGGTAGTGCATTTCACAAATGCAAAATGTACTATGCCCTTTTAAACATATATAAAAAAAAAATGGTTTTAAATTTAGTATATATTTAAATCTATTTTTCTATATCAGTATTATATTCTATTTTTGAATATATCTATTCATGTATTTTTAACCTATTTTACAACCTATGTTTTTGATATTAAAGATAAATTCAATATATATTATAAAACACCTATTTTTGGCACTAAAAAAATACTATTCTTAATACTGTATATATATACATATACATATATAAATATATACTACTTTTTTTTCTTAACACATGTTAAATGGTGTGTTAAGAATAGTTATGAAAAACTGCCTTATTAATAGTTCTAAAAAGTAGTTCAAAATAATACTTTTATCAAGTGATAAAAATATCGATGCAAAATTTTATATATATTATAAGCATAAAACTATAGTTGTTTTTAAAACTGTAGTTGTTTTTAGTAACATTTATAATTGATTAAAATATAATTTATATTTTACCTTTTTATAATACAGTTATATTAAAATAAACAATAAAATCTTTACTATAGCCCTCATTTCACATTTGGTGTCTACTTACACTAAACACTGCACATTGCGTTATTGGATTAAAAGATTGCTCCTGCTACTTTATTATTTTCATTATGTTTATACCTTTAAAAATTTTAATATTAAATAAAGTTTAATGCTAATTAAATTGGTCTAAATAAATTACTTGAATGAATCTTTGCATTAATTGATTTATTAATATATTATTATTAATATATTATATATTATAATTAATATATTATAAAACACCTATTTTCTTATTTGTATTGTGTTTGTATAAGAAATATTTCATTCTTCAGCACCAACTAAGTTAATAGCTTGATTATATGTATTTGGAGTATTCGTTTTAATATTTAATATTTAATATTTTTATGTCAATTTTTCTTTTGTTATATGTAGTAGTTCATTTTCTGAATCACTCAAATTTTCATCTTGGCCATTAAATGATTTTTTTCTGTTTACTAATTTGTTTTTATGTTTATTTAGTGTTTTGTTGTCAGATTTGTTAGTATAATCACTTTCTATGCCAAGTGTTCAATTAATTATTTGAAATATTCAGTGTTTTCTTTTAAAACATTATTATTATTATTATTATTATTATTATTATTATTATTATTATTATTAAAAGGGTTTTTTAAATGTGAATTTAAGTTGTAGTTATGTTCCCTCTCAGTTAATGAATACTTGAAATTAATAATAGAGTCAATATATTTATTACAAAAGAAAGAAGTATTAATAGTATCTGGCATATGCTCAATAAAGTTAACATCTCGGGTAGAAATAATGGAGTTGGTAGACAAATCTAAAATTTTATAACCAAGAGAATCAGACGTGTTACCTAAGAAAATACCAGTTTTAGTATAATTATCAAACTTATAAATCTTATGATTATTATAAAAATACACTTTACAGACAAAAACTTTTAAATGAGTAATATCAATAGGTCTTTTGTAAAAAAAAAAAAAAAAAAAAATTCATCTGGAATTTTATTATCAATACTTTGATGAGGGCTTTATATTATATAAATAAGCAGTACAAAGTATTGTGGAATCCCAGAATTTAAAAGGAAGTTTAGCCGAATTAAGGAGAGTGTAGAGTAGCACAATAATTTAGAGTTTGGTTCAATCTTTCAGCACGACCACTTTACTGAGGGTTACCTGATATAGAGTGAATAAAATTAATGCCATTTGATTCTTAGAAATTAATTAAGTTTTTGTTAATATATTCAGTTCCATTATCTGACTTAATATTGATAATTTTATAAGGTGTGGTATTTGAAATCTATCTGACAAATTTTTATAAAAATATCATAGACATCTGATTCAATTTTTATTAAACAGATTTATCCAACATTTTCTGGAATATGATATAATAATTGAAGTTATTATAAGAATTTTCTAATTTACTTACTACATCTGTATGGATTTATTCTAAAGGTTTATTAGTAGTTTTGGTTTGAATGATAAAAATGATTTTTTCTTTAACTTACTGATTTTGCATTGATGGCAATCTTTTTGTTGCTGTTATTTTTAGTGTGTTTTTATAATAAAATTCTTGATGTCCTTGGTATTATAGTGGCCTAGTCGAGTATGTCATAATGCTATATCAATATTAAAAAACGTGATTTTTTTTTTTTTTTTTTATTAAAATTACATAGTGGTGTTGTTTCAAGAGAAAATAAAATTTTTCATCATCAACATAGATATTTGCAATAAGTTTCTTATTTGTAGACGATCTTTATTATTGATATTTTCTATTATGATGGTACATCCATTTTTTAATATTGAAATGAGTTGAAATTAAAATTATTTTTTTTTTATGTTTGAAGCGTAATATACATCAGATAATGTGAATTTATTATTTTTGAATTTTACTCCATATTTATCTACCTGCTTAATTGTATCTAATTTACCATTTAGATAAATAACGCTTTTATTAATTACTTAATTTATATTTATTTATTTATTTATTTTTATTCTTTTTTTTATTTTTTTATTTTTTTTATTTTTATTTTTTTTTTTTTTTTTTTTTTAGATATTATATTTCATTAGTTAAATTAATCCCTATTCCTCTATTAATAAATCCAATACGTAAAAAGAATGCGTAAAAAAAATTGTTTTTTATTATTTATATTGATATTATTGCAATTATCAACAACGGAAATATTACCAATATAATTATTAATATAGGATTCATTTTCATTATCATCAGAATTTACTTATCATTATAAATATTAAAAATTCTCATAATCATCAGTATTTTCTTCATTAATGTTACCAGAATGAAAACAATTTTTTTTTATAAATTTTTCTTAGTTTTATCAATCTCATTATTATTACGCTTATTATCATTTTTTTATGATTATTAGATTTATTGTTTTCTTTAGTTATATTTACAATAATCAGTGGAATGACCTTTCGTTTTAACATAGGTAACAATAATAATCATTATGATATCTATTATTTTGTAATATATTAAATTTTTTATTTTATTAAAATTTATTTTATTTTTATTGATATTGTTAATTATTAGAGCTAATACTCATTCTATTAATAGATTTCAAAAATAATTGTCTCTCTCTCAAATGAGTCATGCCTTCTCTATTTATAATTCGTTTATTAGATTATCAAAATTTTTTTTAAAAATTATAAATAGGAGGGGTGTTTATTCTAATACTATCTAACTCTGGTTAAAAATACAAAATCTTAATTTCTTCCTCTAGAGGTGGTCTATTTACCTTTTTTTTGCATTCCATTTCATGTTGATCAAATAAATTATTTAATTCATTGATATATTGAATATAATCATTATTTACTATTTTTAAAATTTTGTAATTTGTGTTCTAATTTGTTTTAAAAGAGCTTGACCAGATTGGTAGAAGCCACCTTTTTAAATTTTTGTATCATTTAAAAAGTGGTTTTACCTCCCACTTAAATATTCTTCAAAGGTTATTTATGATAATAGATTAAAATACATTATCAGACTTAATCTGATCTCTGTTCATACCTTGTTGTATATTTAATCTTTTATCAATGTAAATATCAAAATCATTTGTAATTAAATATTTTCTCAGAGGCCTATGTTTCATAGTGAGACAGGAGATGTTGAATCATTTTATCGATAGGCTGAATCGATACTTCAGTAGACATGAGAGGTACTACCAAGCTGAACCTACAGTGATGCTATACTTCATCGAGGACCACTTATAAAAGGGACTGCGAAAAAAATGGTACCAGATGGATGAAGTCTTTAAAAAACGTGATGATTCGTAACCACAGAGATTGATGGATAGATTTTCAGCAAGAATTTAAAAGTGAATGAACTCTTGAAAAGGTATAAACTGAGATGCTTAAGCTTAGGCACGAATGGGGAAAAGTCTTATAAATAGCTTGCTGTGTTTAAACAGGTTTAAACAGGGTATTACAGCTCACGGGGTAAAAACTAAAAGACCGCTATTGAGACAGCAAGTAAGACCTTCAAAAATTCTGGGAAAGCTTTTTTATAATTTACCCAATGAGAAACAAACCCCCTTGCCCTTGATTGATGGATATATAGCTTGTTTAAGAAGGTTGTGATATAAATCCCTGCTGATTTACAAAGATGACTTCTTTGAAAGGTATGAGTGTCACGCGAACTGAAAATAGCCAACATGGTCTTGTTAGGCACGATGAATCCAAGAAGGCCCTTCAAAGACATAGAGAAGAAAAGAAGGAGAAATAACGAATATCGCCGAGGCGATACAAAGGATTTTAGTAGAAAAGAGTCTAATAGGCATTTATACAACGATCAAGATAAAGATAGGAAAAATAATAGTAACTATAACAATGATTAAAGGTTTCGGAACCAGACCAAGTGTGAAACCAAATTACTTCAAGGATTCCCCTGTATTACTTCAGGGATCCCAAAGACAGCTCTAGTGATGCAAGATGAGTGCCTGAATACTAGAGATTTGTGTCAGAGGCCAAGATAAGTAACATAAGTAACCTTCGTACCCAAAAGAGCGGCTCCAAAATTTAAATGAACTGTATGATACGGGTTCTCAGATCAACATAACCCACTGCAGTTAGCTGAGGAGATGGTATTCAAGATAGAAGACTGTCCTTTAACATTTACAACTGCCCCTGGTAAATGTTAAAGTGTTCATACCTCAAGTTACGGAAGAATTCCACATAAAGGTGCGGCTGATTGAAGAGTATGTACCAACAAAGTCAAATGGTATGATTTTAACTTTAAAACAGGAATGCAGGCTAGCTGAGGCTAATACCAAGAACCATAGTATTGGGTTCCAGATTTATGGACAGACATTTAATATACAGCAAAGTAGATGTCAATGCCCGATAACATAAAGTTTACAAGATTGCTGGTGAAAGACTAAGACTATGAGATGTAGACTCACCAGGGGAAGGTGATGGTGAAAACATTTACATAGTACAGATAAAAGATGAAGAAGAAGCCGAGGAAAAGATCGAAAGACCTCCAGCCAGAATAAATCAGATTATAAACCAGGTTATAAGTAACCAAAAGATTAAAGATACTGTTTTTGATTTAACCAGACAATTCTACCGTTAGAGAGAGGAATAGAATACTCTGGAGATTATTATGACCTACCTGGCCTGATAGATTATGGAAAATGGGCAGATTGGTTAAGTTTACAAGAAACTAAAAATCTAAAGGAGAATAAAAAAATTAATAATCCTAAGAAAAAAAACAAGATTAGAAAAAACAGTCCAGATCGGGGCCAAACTGCAATGGTCACTCAAGAGGTGCTCGGTGGAAGAAACAATTAGAAAAGTAAGAGGGACTAGAAAAATTATTAACGATCGGTGAAATAATACATAAGTATTATGGAGACTTATCGGAAAGCCTTTAATTAAAAAAATTGCTGAAACTAAAACTAAAAATAATAATAATAAATAATAATAATAATAATAATAATAATAATAATAATAATAATAATAATAATAATAAAAATAATAATAATAATAATAATAATAATAATAATAATAATAATAATAAAAATAATAATAATAAAAATAATAATAATAATAATAAAATTTTCCACTTTTCACCATATTATTAAAAAATTTTTATATGTTTTTAAATTTCTTTAAATTAAATTACTTTTATATAAATTAACTTTTTATTTATTTAATGTTCAACTAAAAAATAATTTATAAAAGTATATTTCAATTATTTAATTCAAAAAAAAAAATTAAAATAAAAAAATAAATAAATAAATAAAAAATAAAAAAAAATTTAAATATTCTTTTATTTATATTCTTATTATTTAGTTAATAATACAAATTTTATAATAAAAGTTATTTATGTTATAATTTTGGGCTCTTTACTTTATTTTACTTTATATTTATTCTATTATAAAGTGAATAGAGAAAAAATGTCCATTATTAAGTCCATAATTGTCGCATAATTTTATCAGTTGTAATAAAATAAAATTTGTAAAAAGTAAATATCCTGAATTCTATTGGTAGAAATTAAATTAAAAATAAATATTTAAAACATTTAAAAAAAATAAGACCTAAATAATAAAGTAATAAGAGAATAAGGGTTGTACAAAATTTTATAAATAAATAGAATTAAAATTTTAGAAAAAAAATTTAATATATTAATTATTAAATACAAATAAAAAAATTTTTTTAATTAATAATTATTAATTTTTTTTAATTAAAGTTAAAATATAATATTTTTTATTTTCAATTTTAATATTTAATAAAGTTACTTATTTAATTAGTTGGATATTAATAACTGCAATTAATAAAAAAAATTTATATTAAATATTTTAAAATATACTTTTTTAAAAAAAAAAAAAAAAACTAAAACATAAGATATATTAATTAATATAAATTAAATTTGTACTAAAAAAAAAAACTATTACTACCATTACAACACCCATATCTACTACTATTAAAGTATATTTCAACATGAAAAATAATAAATAATAAATAATAAATAATAAATAATAAATAATAAATAATAAATAATAAATAATAATAATAAATAATAATATATAATATATAATATATAATAAATAATAATTAATTGAATAATAAATAATAAATAATATATAATAAATAATAAATAATATATAATAAATAATAATATATAATAAATAATAAATAATAAATAATAATAAATAATAAATAATTGAATAATAAATAATTGAAAAGAGTATTTATTAATAAATAATAAATTAAAAATTAAAAATAATATTAAATAAGTTATTTATAAATATCTAAAATTTAAAAAGCATTTTAATTCAGAATTGGAGTATACTTTAACTATTGCCTTTGTATATTTTTAATTAATATTGATTTAAATTCATGATTAAATTCTATATTAAAATATACTACATAATAGATCATCATTATTAATTTGTTATTGCTATTACTGATATATAATTTCTATTAATAGAATTATATTTTCTCTGCTTATTTTATCTTATTTTATTTTTATTAATACTTTAACACTTTCATATTACAATACTACTTATATTTATTTTATTTCATTTTGTTTTATACAAAAAGTCGATGCATATTTATAAATGAATAAATATTAAAAATACAAAGTAATATATATTAAAAATATTCAAAGTTCTATTGTATCTTTTATTCTTTTCATTTTATATTTGAAAAGTAATGAATTGATTTTTTATATATAGAGATAAACAATCCTTTTTTGTTTTTTTGTTTTTTTGTTTGTACTAATTATTATTATTATTATTTTTTAATTAATATATATTATTAATCATAACCATTCTAAAATTAAAAATTAAAAAAATTTTTTTTTTTTTAAATATGTAGAATTAATTTAAAAAACATGACAATATAAATGAATAAATAATAGTCCATATATTATAATATATAAAAGTGTATTTGTTATATTATTTTTTATTAATAAAAAAAAAAATTTTTTTTTTTTAATAATACACAAAAAATGAATATTTCGAAATGTTTTTTTTTTTTTTTTTTTTTTTTTTATGATTTTTGTTTTCATTTATTTTTATTTAAAAATATAAATATTATAATATTTATATAATAAAGAAATCAACTAAAAGAAATTTAAATGATTAATAATTTTTTTTAAATTAAGGAAAAAATGTATTAAAGGTAAAAATTAGATTTAAAAATAAATAAATAATAATAAATAATAATAAATAATAATAAATAATAATAAATAATAAATAATAAATAATAAATAATAATAATAATAATAATAATAATAAAATAATAAAAAATAAAAAGGTTTCAATAAAAAGTTTTAAATATATATATATTTAAAAAAGAAAAAATTAAAAATTTATAGGTTTTTGAAAATTCTTTTTTTTTTTTTTTCTTTTCAATACTCCTATATATACATATATATATTGTAAATTATACAAATATTAATAAAAGGATATTAATTCTGCCAGCAATTATATTCAGAATTTATATTTTTTTAAAAGAAAAAAAGTTAAAATATAAAAGTATAAAATTTATACAAATAAACATAAAATTAATAATACGAAGAATTAAAATAAAATAAAAATATATGTAATAATTAAACAGGAAGTGTTTAATATATAAATTCAATTATTTTTTAAAGTTCTTTTTTTTTTTTTTTTTTGTTTGTTTTTGTATTATCAATTATATATATTATTAATATTTTTTAATCTTAGAATTTAATATTAAATTTATATTAATTATTATAATATATATTTTAATCTTCCAAAAAAATTAATTGTAACATAAATAAATAACTTTATCTTTTTCTTTACCTTTATAATAAAGTTAATAAATAATTATAAAATTTTAATAATATAATCAAAATAAAATAAAAACAAAAACAAAACAAAAAAAAAAAAAATTAATTTATATATTAAAAACCAAAAATAAAATTTAATTCAAAATTAAAATAAATTTTCTTCCTTTAATAAAACCAATAAAATCCTATAATAAGATTTTTAGAAAGTAGAATTAATAAAAAAAAATAAAAAAAAAAAAAAATGAAATTTCATTCATTTTCAAATAATTTATTACTTTGCTTAGGTATTTGTAACTTATATAAGTGCCTTGCAAAAGAAGTTATAAGAGAATATCATTTTAATAAGATATTAGTAAATACCTTTGATGGCTGTCATGAAGAAATTACTAATCATAATAGTACATTTAAATCCTATTTACTTCCAGCAGGAAAAAAAATTAAACATAATAAAAGACAAATTGCAAATCGTGTACCATTAGAAGATCCAATTGAATCTTCTTTTATATGTGATGAAGTAGATGAAAATCAATGTAATAAACTTAAAGAAGCAGTTAATAGAGCTAGTAAAATGTTAGCAGAAGCATTAGGTAATATTTTTACCATTATTTTATGAATATATGAATATTTGAATAATTATTGATACCAGTTTAGTCAAATTTAGAATAACATTAATATAAAATAAAATAAAATAAATAATAAAGTTCTATATAATAATTGAAGCTTTAATAATAATAATAATAATAATAATAATAATAATAATAATAATAATAATAATAATAATAATAATTGTTTTATTTACAATAAATACAATATATTTTTGAGAAATGTTTTTTTTTTTTTTTATTTTATATATACAGTTTTTTAAAATATATATATTATATATATATATTTTAATAATAATATTATATATATATATATATATAGTTTTTTTTTTTTTTTTTAAATATATAAATATATATTATATATATATTATATATAGTTATAAATGTTTAAAAAAATTTTTAAATTTATTAATAATATTTATGTTATTTTATTCATAAAGATTTATATAGGCCAATCATAGCAAAATTCGAAGTAAGATCTGATGTTAGGGAAGGTACTGGTGCCTTTACTAATATACCAACATATTATTCCCTTAAGGATCCAGAAGAACAATTTATTTATACATATCCAATTGCTCTTACTAAACAGCTTATAACTGATCGCGAAATTCAATTTAATACCAACGTAGAATTTGATACTCATATTGTCGTTAATAAATTAATATTACAAGATACGTTTTATCCCGCACCTATAATTGTTCATGAAATGCTTCATTCCATGGGTTTTATTACAAATACAGCAATGATAAAGAATGGTAATTTAGAATTTGAAGTTCCAAAATATGGTAATGATTATTATATGCCAGGTATATTAAAATCAGAAGATCAGGAAAATGGTTATAAAGTAATTGATGGTTTCTTTCCAATTTCTATCTATGAAAAAAATTTTGTTGAAATGGAAAATCCTAATCACTATTTTTTTAATGAACCCTTTAAAAGTCTTTCTGATGTAAAAGATCTTGGTATAGTTGTACATGAACCAATGTATTATGACGACAGAAGAAATTTATATAAAGTTACCGAGTTTGTAGAAAAATGGACAGGTATGAGTGAAGGTGAGGAATTTTATAAAAAGGCTCATGAATTTCATAAAGTTGGTTTTAAAACAAAAAGTGGTATTGTTATCCCTGTTTGTACTAATATTAATGGAGAAGATCCATCATTATTCCATCTTGGTTCCCGAAACGATGAAGATTTAGGAGATGGAACTATGAAGAAAGAATATGATGAAAATTATGTCATATATTGTGGAGATAGAGAAGTCCAAAGTCCTCCAGAAGAAAAGATAAAGAAATATGCTAAACCAGATCATGTTGGAGATTTAAGTCAAGAAATTATTGATGTACTTTCTACCTTAGGTTATCATAGAAAGAATGATCCTCCTAGCGATAAAGTCTATCAAGTCATCACTGAACTCCTTCATGTTGACGGTAAAAAAATAATTGATGGAGGAGATGAAGATGATGATGATGATGATTCTAAAACAGAAAGTGCTGCCATTTCATCTTTCTCTTTAAATTTTTCATTACTAGGAACATTATGTATAATTGTATTATCTACTTTATTGTAATAAAAAAAAAAAAAAAAAAAAAAAATAATAATAATAAAAATAATAATAATAATAATAAAAAATATTTATATATATATATTAATATATAATAATAATAATAATAAATAAATAAAATATACTGATTAGTATGTATGTATATATAAATAAAATTGAAGCAATAATTAAAAAGAAAAAAATTTTATAAAAAATAAAATTTTATAAAAAATAATATAAAATATAAAATAAAAAATAGTATAAAATATAAAATATAAAATAAAATAAAATAAAATAAAATACAAAATAAAATAAAAAATATTAAATTAATAAAATATAATATTAAAATAAATCCTTCAAATAGAAAAATAATAATAATAATAATAATAATAATAATAATAATAATAATAATAATAATAATAATAATTATAATAAAAAACTATAAAAATAATATATATATATATATAATATATATATTTTTATAATACCACATTTATATTTAACGTATTAAAAAAAAGGTTTGATATAAAAGTATATAAATAAAAGAAATATATATTTATATATTTATATAGTTAACAACAACCAAAACCAAAATAAAAATAATAAAAATAATAAAAATATAAAAAATATAAAATATAAAAATACAAAATAAAAAAATAAAATAAAAAAATAAAAAAAAAAAAAAAAAAAAAATATAAAAAATAAAAAATATAAAAAAAAAAAAAGGGTAGGATTTTAATCTATTTCATCGTATTGGTATTGGTATTATTATTATTAAATAATTACTTTTTTATATTACTATAATTTTTTTTTTTTTTTTTTTTTTTTTTTTTTTTTTTTTTTTTTTATTATATATATATATTTTTTTTTTTTTTATAAAAAAAAAGGGTTTTTTTTATTTTATTTTTTATTATTTTATTATATTTTATTTATCTACTTGTTTATTTTGTTTTCTCTATAAAAATAGGTAAAAAAAAAAATTTTTTTTTAATATTATTTAATATTAATATTTTAATTTTTTATTTTTTTATTTTTAATTTTTTTTTTTTTTTTTTTTTTTTTTTTTTTTTTTTTTTTTTTTTTTTTTTTTTGCTTCGTTTCACTTATATATAAATTATTATTATTATTATTATTATTATTATTTTTGTTTTGTTTTAATTTTATTTTAATTTTATTTTTTAATTTTTTATTTTATTTTTATATTTTTATATTTTATATTTTATTTTTATTTTTTTTTTATATTATTTAATATAATATTATAATATTTTATTTTTATTAGTTATTACTTTGCTTTTTTTCTATTTTTTATTTTATTTATTATTATTATTATTATTATTTATTTTAATTTATTTATTTATTTTTTTTTATTAATTTTATTAATTATTATTATTAATTGCTATTATTATTATTATTATTATTAAATAAATGATAATTAATAAAAGTTAAAAAGTGTTATGGCTTGATATTATTTAATTTATTTTAATTTTTAAATTATTTTATGTTTTATTTTTTTTATTTTTTCTTTTCTTTTTTTCTTTTTTTCTTTTTTCCTTTTTCTTTTTTCTTTTTTTCTTTTTTCTTTTTTTTCTTTTTTTCTTTTTTTTTTTATTTTTTTATTTTTTTTTTTTGTTTTTTTATTTTTTATTTTTAAAATTTTATATTAAAAATAAAAATTTTTTTAATAAAAAATAAAAATAAAATAAAAAATAATAATAATAATTATTATTAGAGAATTAAAAACGTTTATTATTGTATTATTGTTATTATTAATATTTATGAAATTTATTGTTGTTCTTGTTCAACTGGAGTTTCAGAAGCTTTGGTTTCTGGAGCTGTTGTGTCTTCTGTTGGTTTTGATTCTTCCTGTGGTGGTGCTACTTGTTGTTGTTGTTGAACTTCCTGCATCTTAATCTTCATACCTAGAAAAGAAAAAAAAAATACATATATATATCATTTATTAAAAAATTAATTTAATCTTATGCATTGATTTTGTCATTATTATTGTTATTCTTATTTATTAATTATTCTTTTTAATTGGATATATATTAAAATTAAAAATTATTTATATCAATTGATTTATTATTATTATTTTTTTTTTTTTTTTTTTTTTTTTTTTTACCTTCAATAATATTCCAATCAAGACTACCCTTATATTTCATATAATCTGTGGTTTTAAATTTATTTTCTGGTTGATTTTGTACTTGGAATGCTGATTCGGCCATTAAAGAAATCTTATAATCTGGGAATAATTCTGGATTTTGTATTGGATCAGTAATACTTTCAGCAACTTTTGGATTATTTAATGATGCTTTCCACATTTGAGCTAATTCTGGAACAGCACTATTTTTAAATAAAATGAAAATAAAAAATAAAAAATAAAAAAAATATATATATAAATAAAATAAAATAAAATTAAATATAAATATAAATTTAAATTTAAATTTAAATTTAAATAAATAAATAAAATAAATATATAGATAGATATATCGTTAATTAATTATGTTTATGAATATATTTAATTTTATTATTATTACTATTATATTATATAGTGAAATAATGTAATATATATTTTTACCTTGGCATATAAGTATAAGCGAATAATACAGCTTCATTAATTCTATCAGTTTTTATTAATAAATCTATACATTTTTTAGTATCATTAGCTAATAAATAGCATAAGAAAGCAATATTATTCTTTCCGGCTTTTTCTAATTTTTTTTTATAATATAATAATAATAGAAATAATAATAATAATAATATAATTTTATATTAAATTATTTTTATACATTAAAAAAAAATAATAAAAATAGGTTAAAATATATAATAATAAAACAAAATATAAACAAATAATAATGAAAAAAAAAGTACCTGTAACATCAGCTAATTCTAATATACCACTAATATTGCCAGAAGCTTGATACATCATTAAAAGACCTTCGTAGTCTTTAGCATTCTTAAAGCACTGTTCAGCAAGATCAAACTTTTTATTACATATATATATAAATAGAAAAACGTAAAATAAATCAATTTATTTTTTTTTTTTTTTTTTTTAATTTATTTATTTCGAGTTATATTTATATAAGGTATTAATATATATATTGATTAGATTGATTATAATATATTATTTTAACTGTTCAGGTAATTTAATTATTATTATTATTATTATTATTATTATTATTATTATTATTATTATTATAATCATTATGTTCATAATTATCAATAATTATCTACCTTCCATGAATTTAAGGCTTCTTCTGAAAGAGTTTTCCATGAATTGATATCATTTAATTCTTTAGCAATTTCATAAGCAATATCTAATTTTTGTAACTGTATTGAAAGGCTGAATTTATGTTCTGGATCAGTTGATACACTTAAAGCCATTTCATATAATTCTATAAAAAAAAAGTATATATATATAAATAATAATTATAATTATAATTAAATATATAAAAAAAAATTTTAATAAATATTAATTTTTGTTGGGTAATTTATTTTTTTTTTTTTTTTTTTTTTTTAATATATAAAAATGTTTTAAATTAAATAATATATTATGATTAAAATAATAATATAAAATTAATAATAAAATATTATATTAATAATATTAATAATAGATTTGTATATACTTTGACTTTCAAGGAATCTAGCAATTTTATTTAATTGATCATTTGGTATTGTTGGTAATATAACCTTTGCAGTTTCAAAGTCTTCTCTAAGAATAGCGGTTTCAAATTCAATAACAGATTGTGGTAATGAATAACTGTAGATATTAATATCCTTATCAGATAAGTATATACGATTATCCTTTGGAATATAACCTAAAAGATACATATTTCTAGGAATTTATAATACAATAATAAATTAATAATAATAATAATAATAATAATATACAATATATAGATTTTTATTAATATATAATAATTATTAAAATAATAATAATAATAATAATAATAATAATTCTTACTGATCAAAGTATGCTAAAGTATTGGTTTGATTACCAACAGTAAAGTTTAAACGATTAGAAGAGTTTATAAATACAAATGAATCACCAACCCAGAAACCACACTTTACACTTTATATTTGAAAGAATATTCAAGTTTTACATTATATAATAGTAATAATAATAATAATAATAATACAATAATAAATAATTAATATTATATAAAATAAAAATATAAAAATATAAAATATAAATATAAAAATATAAAATATAAGTATAAGATATATATTTTAAATACTTATTCTATATACCTTTCGTTAACTTCAGATAAAACTTCGAAAGCATCTTCAAGTCCTTCACTACTAATTTGAATATTTTCATCGAGAGCCTTTTGATAGGCCATTCTATTATAACGTAATATATAGAAGAACTCATCACCTACAATGACAACTAAATCTGAATCTGACCAATAAACCTAAAATAAAAATATGAAATAATATATATATATATATATTCATTATTTTATTAGTTATTAGTAAAATATATTTTTATAGTAAAAATTAAAATTTTATTATAATTTGTTACTGCAAAAAATAAAAATAAAACTTACATTCTTAGCATTAATTTCCATACATCTAATACAGTCACCATTTTCCCAACTATAGAAACTTAATAAACCTGGACTTTGAACACTAAGTAAAGTACCACCATTAATTTTATCAATATTTATTGGTGTATTTAACTTAACATCAGTTTCCTTAAAGTGTTTATATAACCTAATTTGGTAATTTTGATCAATAATAGCATATCTAAATTAAATAAATGGTTATAATAATAAATAATAAATTACAAAACATTCAATGTAATGATTAATATATATATATTTAATAATGAATATTAAATAATAATAGTAATATTAATAATAATATTAATAAAAGTAATTAGCTTATTATTAAAATAATTAAACATAATAAAATTATATATACTCATTAGAATCAGTAGCCCAAACAAATTCAATAGCATTACCGAAACTTTTGTTTCTCCAAGCTAAAGCAGTATAAATAATATACTCACCATCACCACAAACAGAAACAAATCTAAAATTAATTTTCATTACAAATAAATAATTTTTATTTATTTAAAATTTTAATATAAAATTAAATATATATAAATTACCTTCCGTTTGGACTATGAGTTAAAGAATGTGGATATAATTCACAACTACCAAGATCCTTAACAGATAACTGCATAATTTCACCATCCTTAACATTATCTATTAACAAATTTTTAATAATTTCGTGTAATTTTTATTTTTAAAAATTAATTTTTATTTTTTATGATTTAATTATATATTTTGTTTTTATTTTATTATTATTTATATTACCTAAGTTAACCTTAGTATTTGCAGTCTTAATATTATTGTGTTTAGCCCAAATAATTTTACCACCATTATCCATACTAATAGCTGGTTCTTCACAACCCATCTATTAAATTATATTAATATATTATTGATTTATTTTATAATTAATTATATTATATTTTTATATCATATTACCCGAAAAAAAAAATATATATATATATATATTTATATATATATATAATATTAGATAAAATATAAAATAATAATAAAAAAAAATTAAAATAAATAATTTAAATTTATTATGTATTTCACCTTAATACAAATAGCTCCATTATCATAACCAATACCAATACTATTACTTCCCTTTAAACTACAAATAGACCATGCTCTCTCTAAGCCATAATTTAATTTATTTTCTAAACGGTAAGTATTAGAATGCCATAAACAAATATTACCATCTTCACTACCACTAATAATTAATGGAAGTTCTGGATGGAAGCAAACAGCATCAACATTTTGAGTATGTCCTTCTAAAGTTTGTATACATGATTTATTTTGATAATCCCAAACCTTAACAGTACTATATTATTAAATTATTTTTGTTATTACGGTAAAATTTTATATTATTTATATAATTTGTGTTTATGTATTAGACAAGAAAATATAAAAATAAAATAATAATAATAATAATAATAAATTATATATATATATACATTAAAAATGGTCATATTAATACAAAAATATTAAAATATTATTAATTAAAACTTTTTATTTATGTATTAATATTTTATAAAAAAAAATAAATAAATAAATAATTTATATACCCATCATCAGCACCACTAACAATATATGGTTTTTCACCACCTTGATAATAATCAAGACAATTAACACCTTCAGTGTGTCCTTCTAAAGTAAAGTTAGCAACAGGTGATCCTAAAGACCAAATCTATTTTTTTTTTTTTTTAATAAATATTTAAGGAAATTTTATATTATCATTATTATCATTATTATTTTTTATTTTTATTTTTATATATTTTTTAATATTAAATTTTAGACTATTTAAAAATTTATCCAAAATTTTAATAATACCTTAATAGTTTTATCCAAACATGCACTAGCAAAAGTATTAGAATCCTTTGGATTGAATTCAACTTGCATAATAAAGTTAGTATGACCTTCGAATACCTTATATTAAAAATAATTTTATTATTAATTATTATTATTTTATTTGTTTAATTTCAAAATAAAGCTTGAATAATACTAATGATAAAATATGATATATATATTATTTATAAAAAAATATTTTAATATATATTTATTTTGTTTAAAAATACCATAACATTAGCCCAAGCATTTTCCCAATCCCATAATTTTATAGTCATATCATCTGAACAACTAAGTATGTATGGTCTAGTAGGATGAACAGCAACACTTCTTACATAATCTGAGTGAGCTTCGAATGAAATAACTTTCTCTGAAGTATTGTAATTATAAACACTAATATTCATATCATCTGCACCAGCAACAATCCATGATTTTCTAGCAATAAATTTTGCAGAACGAACTTTTTTTATTTTATTTTTTTTTTTTTTTTTCAAATTATCGATTTTAAATATATAAACAGTGATATAATTCAAAAATATAAATATATTTTAACAAAAAGAAAAAAAAAAAAACATTTTATAGTTTGATACATAAAATTAGTTAGTTTAAGATATGAATTATTTATCCATCTATCTTAAAAAAAAAGTACATTAAAATTTATACCTGGTGAGGTCGAAACTTCAAAAGTTTTAATCATTTGCTAATAAAGTAATTATTAATTTATCGATATTCATACAATGAATATAAAAATTAATATTAAATTTAAATATTTTTAAATATTATATTTATATAAATTAAACAACATATAAATTTTATAATTTCAAATAGATAATGTTTATAATAAAATTATATAAATATTATAATTTAAACTATAATTATAATAATAATAATACTTTTTCTAAAAAAAAAAAAAAAAAAAAAAAAAAAAAAAAATGTAATATATTTACTTCAGTTTCATAATTCCAGATAGCAACAGTACCATCGTATAATGAAGTTAACATCCAAGGTTCAGTTGGATGAAAATCTACACATTTTACTCTCTCAGAACGAGTAGTTAATTGTCTCTGTTTTATAAACATTATATTTTATTGAATTCGTTTATATATAATTGAATGAAATAAATTATTATTTATATTTCGTTAATTAATATATTAAAAATAAAAAAAAATAAGATTTTAGTGAATGAAATTTTAAATTTCATATATTTTAAAATTTCAATTAATTAATTATATAAGTTTAAAATCCTTCCTATTTTACCTTTATATCTAAATGAAGTGGCTATTAATAATTTTCATGCATTAATAAAATTAATTAATAAAAAATATTATAATGGATTAATCATAATAGTTCTATTTTGATTAATTTTGTTTATATATTTATTTTCAACAATACCATTTATATTATTATATAATTAATAAAAACTAAAATGTTCTGGAATAAAAATCTTCTCTAATATCTTCCTTTTTATATATTTAAATCGATAAATACTCAATATTATCTATTATATTTGTAAATTCTTATAGTAAACAAATTGGTAATTCACAGATGTATTAATATTTAATATTTATTTACTATAATTTATAATAAAAAAAACATATTTATAATAATCTAATAATAAATAATTTGATTATACATAATGTAATATTTTATTGATTTATGTAATAAATAATGTACAATAGATCAAATATGCCTAATCCTGAGTAGAACTTTTTATAATAATATTTATATAATTTTAAATCATAAAATTTTAATCAGTGTAACATAGTAAAAATACGTGGTCCATTAGATTACCCTTTTTAAAAAGTTATATTAAAAAATTTTATATAATATTTTATATTTATTTATTTATTTATTTATTTATTTATTTATTTATTTATTTATTTATTTATTTATTTATTTATTTATTTAATATTACAATAATTTATTTTAATTTTATTTTACTCAATCTTTACTTTTTATTTAAATTTTGATTATTTATTTAATTTTTTTTTTTTTTAATTAGTATTTAATTTTCAACTATTTACTTTATTTATTTTATAATTATATACAACAATACTTGAAGAATTAATTGAAAATTGACTCTGGTAAATCATTTTATTCATATAAAATGAAAAATTAATTGAAAATTGACTCATATTAAATTATAATATGCTAATTATTTGTTATTTTATATGAATAAAATAAAAATTTATAACATTTTTTTATTATTAAATTTAACATATTTATAAAAAATCTATTAATATATAATATAAAATTTTTAATTTTAATAATTTTAATCATTCAATTTTATATAGTTTTTGAAATTTATATATATATATATATATATATATTTTTAAAAAAAACAATTAATAATATTTTAAAGCATTATTTATAATTAAAAAAAAATATTATTTATATATATATCTTTTTCTCTTGTTAACATATTATTTTTTATATTAAAATAAAAAATAAGGATAAATAATAAATTATATGAAAGATTTGTTTATATATTCCAATAAAAAAGAAATAATAAATATATTTTTGATAAATATATTTTATCTGTATCATTTCATTAATAGTAGTAACATGTATAATAAAATGATAATAAAAATAATAGAAATAAATACTAGTAAAAATTAAAATAATAATAAATAGTAAATGATAAATAAATAATTAATTATAATTATTTATAAATTGTTTAATTTATTAAACTATTATCATTTAAATAGGTTAAAAATAATTATATTTTATTATAACACATAATATAAAGATATAAACTCGATTATATTCATTCTCATTTATGAACTTTTTATTTTAAAGATTACTTTTAAATTATTTATATCTTTCTACATTTTATACTTTTTCTAATGTTAAATATCCCAAAAATATAATATTATAATGTGTAGTTTGATAGAAACAATTCAGTTCAATGTATATATGTTAAATTTTTTATACATATGAAAATGTATAATTTTTTTTTTTTTTTTTTTTGATTATTATTAATAATAATTAAAAAATAAAAAAAAAAAACTTTGAATGTATGGACATTTTCAACTTGATAGAGATATAAATAAAAATTATATTATAAATTTGAATATTATATAAAAAAAAAATAAAGTATAACGGTCCATTTTTATCAATGACTTTTTATACAGCATTTTTTTATTTAATTATAAAATTACTATTTTTGGTAATAAAAAAAAATTATAAAGTTGGTATTGCATTTATTACTACTAACAGTAAATTATCTTAATTATATAATCTTTAAATAAAAATAACTTCTTATAATTAAATAAATTAATATTTTCAAAATATAAAAGTTTAATCTTAAAGTATGATGTAACATAACTTGACTTGCCACAAAACTTTAATTAATTAGTTTTCGTGAAAATTAAAGATATTCATTAATAAGTTTAATATTCTTAAATTACAAATTCACCTTTAATTACCTATAAATATTAATAATTAAATTTTTATAATTTTTTTATTTAATAAAAAAAATATGGTGAATATAAAATTTATTAAAAACAATTGAATATATTCAATTGAATTTAATAATTTGGAAAAAAAAAAAAATTAAATTAAGACCGAAAAATAAAATAATATTGTATATTCAAAAATTATTCCTTTAACTTTTGATATTATCAACCTAATGATAAAATGAAGGTCATTTATTTTTTCAATTCAAATTTAAAAATAAAATTTTCAGCTTAATAAATTATGGAGAAAAAATATTGCCAGCATTATTTAGGTTAATAATATTCCATAATTTTTTTTTATTTTTAATTAAATTAAAATTTCTTTATTATTTTTATCTATAATATCTTTAAATTATACTATTATTATTATTATTATTATTATTATTATTATTATTATTATTATTATTATTATTATTATTATTATATTAATCTTAATAAGATTTTATTAATTTACTTTTACAGAATTATAGTATTTTTTTTTTTTTTTTTTTTTAATATTTAATAAATACTTACTTTATTACATAAAATTCAATTACATTACAATTTATTACATTTAACATTCTCGTATCTAAAATTATATATATTACCATATATATAAACAAATATATGAAGTATTAAAATAATAGTATTTCATATATATTGAAGTTATTACTTTTTATAAAATTAAATACAATAAACTTTTTACCCTTTTTTGGTATATGAAAATATTTTAAAAAAAGAATTATTTTTATTATTAATTATTATTTCATTTATCAATGCGGAATATCAATAAAAAAAATGTTTTTAATTATAAAATATATTAAATATTCAATATATTAAAATATATTAAAATAGTTTTGTATAAAAAAATTTAATAATTTTTTTTTATTGAAAGATTTCTTTTTTAATTAAAGATAATTTTTAAACTTAAAAGCTTGATTTAATATATAATATATTTACATTTTTTTTTTTGAAAAATAAAATATAAAAAAATTATATATAAATATAAATATCTTTAAAAGTCTTTTTTTTTTTTTTTTTTTTTTTTTTTTTAAGTTTAATTTTCAATTTATATTTATACATATTTTTCACTATAAAATAATAGATTTTGATATTTATTTCAATTTATTTAATATAAATTTATAGAAATATATAAAATTTAATAAAATATTTTGAATTTTTTTTATTTTTTTATAATTTTTACTTTATAATTGAACTCATAAAACAAGTATTACCTAATTAAATAACTTGATATTATAAAAATAAAAGAGATACAAAGATATTAATTAAATATTATAAACATTATTAATAGTTCGTAAAAGTAATGTAAATAAAATGTAATTTTACTTTATCCATATATATCAATGCTAAATTCATTTCATATTTATATATATTGAACCTTTTAATTAAAAATAATTTATCAATTATTTTTTTTAAAATTTTAAATGAAATTATTAAATAAGTATTTACTTATTAGAAATATATGAATATTAACATTAATATTTTATATTGTATTTATATATTATTTTTCAAATATTTAAATTATAATAATAAAAAAATGTAACATTAGTAAATAGTTTTAACCAAAAATGAAAAATTTCATTAGTAAAAATGTATTATTATCATGGCTATGTTTATGTGTATTTATAATATCCAAAGTATATAGTCAATCAATTTTAGGATTTAGGCCTTCTGAAGTTACCCATGGTTCTAATATTCATATAAACAATAAGAAAAATTACAATATTAAAAAATTTAATGTTTCCGTAAAAGAAGACGATTCAGGTTTTTTTTCTTCAATTTTTAATTCATTCAAAAAGTATATTATAAATCCAAATGAAGAAGAAAATGAAAATCAATACAGGGTACCTTTAGAACAACCTTTTGAAGTAGAATACCAATGTCTTAATGATGAAAAATATTGTAATAGAATTAAATCATCTTTTGAAAAAGTTCCTGGTTATTTCACTAGAGCTTTAGGTAAAAATTCATTAAAAAAAAAAAAAAAAAAAAAAAAAAAAAAAAAAAAAAAAAAAAAAAAAAACATTTTATTTATATAATATTTAAATATAGGATAATTTATATATTTGAATATAAATTAAACAATATATTTTTATTTATTTATTTATCATTCTTATCAAAAGATATTTATACACCAATAAAATTACGTATAAATATTTTTTCATTTTCTAACTCTGAAAAAAGAAGAACAAGTAATGCATTGGCTGTTACTACCCCACCACCTTATTTAGTTCTAAAAGATTCTATAAATGGTTGGCCATTTTCTTACCCATTAACTCTAATAAAACAATTAAATACTGATGTAAAAATCCAATATTCTCCAGGTGATGATGACTATGATATTGAAATTGATGTTAATACTGATCAAATGGGAGATTATGAATACTTCACTGGTATGTTAGCTCATGAAATTCTCCATGGTATGGGCATTTATTATTTGATTCAACCTCTTTCAAGTATGCTTCCAAATTTCAATGTTACTTCTAAAATTATTGTTCCACCATTAAATGTTGTGGAAACTGAGAATTCTGAATATGATAATGAAATTGAAATAAAATCATTTCTTCCACCTTCCGTATATGAAAAAAATTTTGTTGATTTAGAAAAAATGGTTAAATTTAATGGTAGTCTTTCCGAAAATTATTATTTCTTTAATGATGACTATTATCGTGCAGTTAAGGATATATCATTAGATTATAATATTCATCAACCAATTCAATTAGAAACCGAAAAAGAACAATTGAAACAACTTAATGACACTCTTTATAATTGGGAAGGCTATCAAGAAGCTAATGACTTTTATCAAGCTTCTATTTCCTCCAGTAGCATTGGTTTCTTAACTAAAGAAGGTGATATTATTAAGCTTCAAACCTATGAAAATGAATATACTGGTGACTTTTTCCATGTTAGTACTGCTTATGAATGTGAATCAAAGGAAAAATGTACTGTTGAGGAAAAAACAGATCAACATAAACTACAATATGGTCCAAATTTCGTTATGCTTTCAAAGTATTATTTATTAGATTTAACAGCAGAACAAAAAATCGAACTTTGTTCACCAAATAATACCTATGGTCTTTTAGGTGATGGATTAGTTCATATATTAACTACTCTAGGTTGGACTGAAAAGGGTCATCAACCAAATACCAAACTATATTATGTTTTAATGGAAGATGAACTTAAGACCTTACAATTAGAAGGATCAGCAAATCCAACTAGTGAACAACTCAAAATTAATAATGATCGATTAAATATTGCTGCAATTCTTCCCTCTTCTTCCTCTTCAAATTTGATATTCAAAAAATTTTTATGGATATTCTTATCTTCAAATGTTTTTTTTTTTATTATTTAATTAAAATAATATAATTATAAAAATTTTAATTAAGCTACACTATAATACACAAAAAAAAATAGAAATTTTAATATTATTTGTAGCAATAAAAACAATAATAAAAGTAATAAGGAAATTTTATTATAATTATTGATATAAATAATAATACATTTTTATTTATACTATTTTTATATTAAACATATTACGCAATTTATATTACAATTGTTATTAGTTATATGTAATGATAAATAATAGTAATGATAAAATTAGATATTAATTCATAAATTATATATTATAAGAATTTATATTTAAATCAATATTTTAAATCATTACTGATTTTTATTATATCAAATATATCAAGTTTACTAAAATGGATATATATATATTATACATATTTAAATATCTTTATATTTTAACTTTATAAAATCTATAATTTCAATTATCATAAATATATTTATTATATTTATCAAATATCATATCTTTAATTATTAACTAATTTTAAATATTATATCATTTTATATATTATAAATTAATAATAAAAAATATATATATGTTAATGAAATAATTTATTAATTTATTATTAACGTATATAATAATACTATTAAAAATAAAATAAAATAAAATAAAATAAAAAAGTATTTAAAATAAAAATATATATAGATTTAAAAATTAAAAAACTTTTAAATATTGAAAATACAATAAAAATTATTCTTTGAATATTATAATTAGAAATTAAAATTGAAAGTTTTATATATCTTTAAAATAAATATATAAATAAAATATTCATTAAAAATAAAATATTATTTACAACTAAAATATCATTTAAAAATAAAATATTCTTTAAAACTAAAATATTCTTTAAAACTAAAATATTTTTTAAAACTAAAATATTCTTTAAAAATAAAGAATTATTTAAAAAATAAAATATTTTTGAAATTAAAAAAATTTTTTTAAACTTCTTGTTTATTAATTTTATAGTATTCAAAAATTAATGATATAGATATAAAAGTTATTAATAAAAATATTTAATATCCTTTTTTTATTTATATTATACATTTTAATAGAAAATTTCTGTTTCATAGTATAAAATTTATTAATAAAAATATAAAAATAAAAATGTATAATATAATATAAAAATAAAAATAGATAATTTGTCTTAGAGTATTCATAAAATTAATAATATAGATATAAAAGTTATTAATAAAAGTAATAATAAAATATTTAATGATAAGGATATTTAAAAATACTAAAATTTTAAACAATTAGGGATTTTTAATTAAGTAAAATTTTAATTACTTCTAATAATTGAGAGAGAATTTAGATAATCTTTTCATCTGATCATTACTCTATCATTTATTACAAATCAGCGTTATACTATTTAAATTAATTAAACATTTAAACCATAATTCAACAATTACCATTTCTAGGTCTTCCATTATCAATTAATTTTGATTCCATAATTTTTTATTTTTCAATTAAATACTGATTTCATCAGTTTTTCTTAATTCTTTTTCTTTTTTTTTTTTTTTTTTTTTTTTTTTTTTTTTTTTTTTTTTAAAGTATTCTAAAAATTTCAAAAATTGGTCATTATTTTTTGTTTCACATCTAATTTTACTATAAATATCAATTATATAATCGGAATTTATAAAAGGTAAATTCGAGATCACTTTATGATATATATATGTATTATTATATTTTATTTCATATAATATAATTCATTTTTTTTATGCTTTACTGCTCTTTTATAGTGTCAAACAAAGTATTAAATATTTATACTAGGAAATATTTTTTCTGCTGCATTAGATATGCCTTTTTCGAAATCACAATAAAAATTTTTTATTGCTATTTTTATTAACTTTTTTTTTTATTTTTTCAAATAATATTTCATAAATAGCTTGTTCTTTATTTCTTAAAATCGAAAAAGAAGTAGTATAAAAACTATTTAAATTTTTAATGTAAATTCTAGTAATGAACACTTGATAACTAAACTTAGGTGCAATATAAAAAGTACAATATGTAATTATATCTTCATTATATTTCAAAAAAAAAATTTTGCTTGGAAAGAGGATATTGGAAGATTATTAAATTTGGATTTTTAAATATCATATAATTCACATTTCTTACTGTTTTATTATAATATTTTGATTCAATAGGAATTTCATCAAACTTTGCTACATGAATAGCGGTTTATTTATATTTCTTATTATTTGGGGTTTAATAATTTTATATTCAGGACATATAAATTAGTAGATAATACCACCTTATATACATTGGAATGACCATTACCTTGTGAACAATATAAGCTAATTATGGAATGTCCAGGACATTTAGGAAGAATACCTCTTCATCATAGAATTGTAACCTGGTAGTATTCATGCTATTTAATTTTATTGATTCATCCCATTGTAAATCCATTAATGAAGTAAATGTTCCATCATAATTATTCCTCAACCTATTAAAAAATATATTTTCATTTCAAAAAGTCACACTGTTTTGTTGAATTATAAATAAATTAAATTTAAATATAATATTGATTTATTTTCTATAAAAAATTAATTATTTTATTTATTAGAAGAAATATATCTGTTATAAATAAAATAATTTTTATTAACGTTTGATTTATTTTTTTTTTTAATAAAATAGTTATATATATATATAACATTTTAAATTTTATTATTTCTTAGGAGGTTTTGGTCATATATACAGATATTATGATGAACATATTTATATGTTATTATAATGAATTTTAGAAATTAGAGTAATGGTTTCTGGTGGCTACTGAAATCCACAACTTAATAATAAAACATTTGAGATCAAACAAAATTATTTTTAAAAATTTAATAGTACTTTTAAAGGTAATAGAAAGTATAAAGTTCATTAATTAATTAATTATCTAAATAATGTTTCAAAATTTTAAAAGTTTGAAATATTAAATATTTTTTATTTATTTATTTATATATTTATTTATTTATTTTTTATTTTTTTCATTTTAAAATAAAGTACATTGAAAATTAAATAATAAAATTAAAAAAAAAAAAAAAACTTTAATTATTAAAATAAAAGTAAATATATTAATATATTTGATAAATTTTATAATAGATTAAAAATTAATAAAATAAGTATAGCAAAGTACAAATAAAAAAAAAAATATATATATATATATATATATATATAAAATATAATAGAAAACTCTTAAAAAAAAAATAATCTTAATAATTATATAAAAATAAAAATATATATCTGAAATATATATATTTTTTTAAATTTATTCTAGTTTAATCCACTTTTTTTTAATTTTTTTTTTAATTTAGCTATTTAAATAAATTTTAAAAATTATTTTTTGTATTACCTTTTATTTTTTAAAATATTAAAAAAAAAAAAAAAATTATAATTTAATTTTAAAAAAAAAAAAAAAAATTATAATTTAATTTTAAAAAAAAAAAAAAAAAAAATTAAATATTATGAAATGTTTTATATAATATATTAATTTAATTTATTATTTCTTTTAAAAAGTACTTTTTTTTTTCAATAAAAAAAAATTAATTAGCCCATGCTTTATATATTGAAATCTTATTAATTATTGAAATATTTTAAAAATAGCAATAGAGAAGCAATTGAATATAAATTTTAAAAAGGGTAGTGAATATATGAATTTAAATTATATAATAATTAAAATTTAAAAGTCTAATAAATAGTTATTAAATATATTTTTTATTATTTATATAATTATATTAAATAATAAATAGAATAATATATATAATATATATTCCAATTTTTGTTGTAAATTAAATATACAAAAAATTAAATTTTTTAGTTTAACAAATGATATAAAAAAAATATGTGTAGTAACATATTTGTATATCTAATAATAATTATTAAATATTAAATTTATATCTTTTTAATAATAATTATTTTATTTTATTTTATTTCAATATGTATTATTATATTTATAATAATTATAATACTTTAATTCATATAAAATTAATATAGTTCTACATAATAGAATATATAATTAATATATTACCTATTTCTTATAAATTGATTAAATTATTTATATTAGAAATAGAGGACTCTCTTGTAAAATTTTAGAAATTTGAATTATTATTTTAATTGTACGAATATTATAATTTTATTAATAAATTTTACCAAACAACCATTATTTAAAAAACCCATTGCTTATAAATTAATGCACATAAAAGTCCCGCATATCAAAAATTGGTGGAGATATCAGGGATGTGCTCTGTAAAAAGTAATTTATAAGTAGTGATGTTTAGTAATTTTGTTAATTAATTATAAATTCGTTAATATTTACATAAATTCTCTTTAGTTAGGATTAATTAATATATACTGTTTAGGATATAAAATTTTAATTTTTTTTATTGGTTATTTATAATTATTTTATCTTTGGTGAAGAGAAAATTATACAATATATGTTATTTCATTCATTTTAGTATAGTTTAAATAAATTGTTTTAAAAAAATAAAAACTCGGAATATCTTACAATTATATTAAATAATAATAATAATATATATATATAAACGTTATAATTGTATATATAAATATTTTTTTAATAAAAAAAAAAAAAATACAAAAATTTAATAAATAAGTATTATTATTTTTAAAATTAATTGTTAATAATGAGGAATAGTAATTTTACTGGCAATCGGGTAGATACTAGGACTCTTCCGAGAATTGGGGGATCTAGTAGAGATGCAGAAATATGTAAATTTAAATTTTTAATTCTAATGAAATTATTATTTTAACATATTACAATAACATTTAAGACAGTTTTATTTGCTGCTGTTAAATATATAATTAAATATAAAATGAATTTGTAATTTCTGAAATTAATTTAGATAGAGATAATTATAAAAAAAAATTTTTTTTTTTCAAATTTTTTATGAAAAAACAATTTATTTCTTAAATACCATATATATAATGTCTTTCCAGTTTTTATCCTGGTGGTTAGTGCTAGGAAATAACACACAGCTGTTTTTCCCTATATATGAAGTTGATGTTTGTTCGTCACGGTAACTATTTCTGTTGCTAGACTGTTGGACTATGTAATTGCAAATACAAAGAGCACTTAATCTGTGAAAAGATTAGTGTAGTTGCTCATCCCTTGATGATGGTTTAAGAGATCACTGAAAAGAAACTCGTCGTATAAAGCAGTGTATAGCTTTCATAAAAGCCTTGCTTTGAGTGAAGTCCTCATCGACGTCAAAACGGTGAGGCAAAGAATCCAATGAGTCTGAAACATTTAAAGGAGAAATTGGAGACCTTGTTATCCTCCTCTCTCGTTAATATTGTAATATTAAAAATATGTATTAATAAATTGATTTTAATTTTCAAAATTAAAATTGAACTATTGAAATAGTATTTTCGATAGAAATAATTTCAGTTTATTATTCATATGTATTTTTTGTTTGTGACAATTTTATTTGTTAATATCTATAAAAAAAAAATAATAAAAAAGTGAAGTACTTCAATAAAAATAATTATAAGATTTAATTCAATTCAATTTAAAAAAAAAAAAAAAAAAAAAATCAAATTAAACCAAAGAATTATAATTGTTATTTGAATATTTATTTTTATTAATATTAATATTAATATTATAGAATTCTAATTTTAAATATTTAACATTAATTTTTTTTTTTTTTTTTTTTTTTTTTTTAAATACATAATGGTACGTTTTATAAAATAAAATAGTTGAGATAAATTAAAGCATTAAATAGTATTAATTAAATTCAAAAAAGGAAAATTTTAATAATATATTATATAAGTTTTAAGCAATATCCTTAATTTGAATTTATCCATTTAAATATTATATTATTTATAATTAATAGAATAAAATACAAAATTTTATTTAAGTATGCTAATTACAGAATAAAATAATATATATCTATATTCAAGTCTATTTTCAAGTCATTACGATAATCTTATCTTCTTCTTTCTTGAAACACTTTCATTAAATTGAGTCGTTAATTTATGCTTTCTTACATAATATGGTTTATTGGTTACCTTGTTCATAAAGTATTGTGAAATTTGTTGTTTTAAATCTTTATTCTTAATATGATTTATGAAAATATATTGTTTACCAGGTGAATAATTTTTATCGTCATCATTTTCAAATAATCCGTAGAGATAATCGAATACAATGGTTTTATCTCTCGGTTCATATTTAAGCAAAATTTCCATTAAATTATAAAAACATTTATCTATAGCAATTTTATACCATTCATCTTTTATCAAGACATCTTTATTTTGATCTTCTTTTTTAGATTCTTGTGATAAATATTCTTTAAAGACCACCCCTATAAAAAGGTAATTTAGAAGATATGAATTTTTAGTTTTTAACTCTTGATCTATGTTATCAATAATTCTTTTAATATTGAATCCATGTCTCAATACAAAAGTTAAATTTTCTTCATTGAGTTGATGAAATTTATGAAGCAAATGAATAATATCTCCATCATTTGAATCATTCAGTCGAAAATTGATGTCAACCCCTTTTTCTATTAAAAAATCAATTATTTCATATTTTTTATTAATAATTGCTGAATAAAGTGGTGTTCTTATTGGGGATTTATATGAATTACGGAAATAATATCTAAAATCAGCATCCTCTTCAATATAATAATTATTATAGTCATTATTACTATTTTTTTCATGGAAGTAGTCAAAGTCAAATTTATAATTAAAATAGCACTTATTAGAGTAATTCAAATTATCATAAAGACTAATTATATATTTTATCATATCTAGAGAGGCATCATTTTCAATAGCATAAATTAATATATCAAATCCATCTTCATTTCTCCAGTAATTCTCCCTATGATTTGATTGATTAAGGATGATTTTATGAGTTCGAAGATATTTTTCAAATTCTTCTATATTCCCATTTTTTATTAGATGAGTTATACTTTTTTTCTGTTCCAATATATTTTTCATATTGTCGAAATATATTGAATCCAATGAAATTTTAAATTGGGGATCTTTTAGTTTCTTAATAAATGTTTCTGATTTTTCACATTCATCGTTTTTATCGTAGTAGTCATAAAGTTTAAATATCTTTCTTAAAATTTCATCTTTTTCTCTACTATCATGATCAAATAATATTTTAAATGCATTATAATTATTTTTATCTAATGCTTTTTTATACCACCAATCATTAATTGGAATTTTATTTTTTTCTTTTTGAACTTGTTCCGATAGTTGTTGCTTATTTAAAGGGATTCTATTTCTATAGAAATGCAATAATCTTAAAATAAAATCTTCGCTAAAAATATAACGTTTAACAACAATTTCAAGGAAAATATCTGGCGAAATATATGGCTTTTTCTTACTTAACATATTTATAAAATCCATAACGTAAGATTTTTTTAAATTACTATGATTTAATAAATATCTTAGATTTTTTTTATTTATAAATTCATGCTCATAAAGATAACATATAATACTACTTGTTACACCTTGAAACATCCTGTAATTTATATTAGCACCTTCTTTTATTAACAAGTCAGTAATATCAAATCTATTATTAATTAGAGATACTGTTAAAGGAGTTTTAATTAGGTCATTTTCACCAATTATATAATAATCATAAAGACTATTTGTATAATGATCTATAATAAATTTTATCATTTCAAAAGAAGCGTTACATTCAATACTATAAATTAATACATCAAATCGATGGCCATTCAAATCCATCAATGAAATAGAGTTGACTAAAATAAATTCTTCTAATTTATTTATCTTGTTTTCTTTAATAATTTTCATAACTTTATCCCGTTTATCATTGATGGTCATCATCAAATCCAATATTGGATTACTTTTTCCGAATTTCAATTCTCCATTTCTTACTTTTTCAATAAAAAGTGATAATTTATTAAAATTATATAATTGATCAATATACTCTCTTGCTTTTAATAGTGGTTTTAAAATGTCACTTTTATCCCTTGAATCATTTTCTAAAAATATATTAAAAATTTTATAACATTCTTTTTCAAAAGCTAAATTATACCAATTATCAGATATTTTTATCTTATTTTTTTCATTCACTATTTGATCTTTTAATTGTTTTTTAGATAATGGTACTTTTTCTTTATAGTGTTGGAGTAAATTTAAAATAAATGAATTATCAAATATAAAATAATTAAATATAAATTTAATTAATTCACTTTTACGTTTGTAAATACAATCATCAATTAATAGTGGAAGTTTAGGTTGAATCCAGTCTAAATTTTTACTTTTGTTTAATATATATAATAAATTATTTTTGTTTAATTTTTTTTTATAAAATAGATTTTGATAAATACTACTATCATTCATTCTATAATTAATGTCGGCTTTATTATCTAACAGAACATCAGCAATTTTGAAGTTATTATTAGCCAATGCTGCAGAAAGAGGAGATTTATATTCATAATCTTTGAAAATAAAATAGTTTAATGTACTATAATTACATTCTTTAATTAAAAATTTTATCATAGAAATGGAATTAACATTTTCAATTGCATAAATTAAAATATCAAATTCTTTGGAATTCCATTGAGTTATTTTGTAATTATTTGTTTCTATATAATTCTTTAGTTTATCTATATTATTTTCTTTCACTAAGTTTAATAAAGTTTTATTTTCTATTTCCATTGCATCCTCACTAACCATTAAGGCCTATTTTTTTTTTTTTTCTTTTTTTTCTATTTAGTATTTATTTATTAAATAACATAAAGATTAAATAAATTAACTTATATATATATATATATATATAAAAAGGAATTATATAATAAAATTACTTAATCTTCAATTTAAACAATTAACCTTTAAATTTATGAATATTACCATTTAATTTTATATTATATTTAAAATCTTATTTTTATCTATCATTACTAATACAGAATGATAAATTGATAATTCTTTATATTAAACCATATTTTTAAATATTTTTTAATTTCAAAATTTAGATATGAGCTACTTATTATATAAGAGAGCAATATAAATGTTTAAAAATAAATTAATATATTTTCTACTCAATATATTTAATGGCTTAATTTTATTATTTATAGTAATAAAAATATTTGTTTTTTTGAATTGTAATTTAACCTTTTTTTTTTTTTTTTTTTTTTTTCTATTATATTTTATTATATCTTATTATATTTTATATTTTATTTTATTTTATTATTTATTTATATTAAATTTTTTAATTTGTTACACTTTATAAAATATATAATTACCTATCTATTTTAGTAAATAATAAAGTTATACTAATAAAAATATAGGAAATTTTTGATATTAACCTTTAATTTTTTTTTTTTTTTTTTTTTTTTTTTTTTTTATTATACGAAAATTAATTTTAATAAAAAATAAATTTGAAAGATTTATTCAAATCTAGTTTTATATTATTTGATAATAAATATATATATATATATTTTTTCCGAAAATAATTATTACCTTTTTTAATTTATAATTATTGACATAAAATAATCACTTTTCTTTTATTTATTAATTATTAATTAAATTTTTATGCGCTTTATTAAATTTCTTTTCTTTATATATTTCATCTCTATTAAAAATTAATTTTCACATAAATTTTTTCTATATAGTCTAATTTATTTATAATACATTTTTATTCACTTATTTATTTCATATTAGATTTTATATATTTATTATTAGAACTATTTTTGCCTCATAAAATATTATAAAAATAAAAAAAAAATTATTATTAACAATTTTATAATAAAGGTATAGAATATTAAACTTAATTTTATTACTCCCTCGCAAATTTAATTTTTCCCTAGTCGACAAAACATAGTTCTTCTGAATTTTTTGAGTAAAGGTTCACTAAGAAATTTCATTAAACTATTGGCCAAATTATTTTCAGATTAAATATTTACTAATTTAATTTCTTTTTTTTTTTTTTTTTTTTTCACATACTAATTCTCTAATTTTATGATATCTTTAATTAATATGTCTTGATTGTGGATTTATTATTACATTTTTTCTTTTGAAAATTGCTACTTTATTATCTATTTTAATTTTGATTGTTCTTTTAAGAAATTCTTTAACCACATACATTTTAATATGCATTCATTTAAATTAATATTCACTTTTGGCCAGTTGATTTCGATATACAATGTTCGAACTTTGAGTACCATGAGATTGGAGTTTGACCCATGTTGATTATAAAGCCAGTTATGGATTTTTTAGTTTCTTCGTTACTACCTATATCAGCATCTACATATGAATTTAGATATCATTTGTAAATTTTAGTCAAATTTTTTTTTGTACTTTTTAAGCATCTATGATTTTTTGTTCTTCCTTGAGGCTTTACTGATATCATTAAGAAAATCCGGTCTTGTATCCATCGCTAAATATAGTAAACTAAATACAGTTTGCATATATCTCGTTGGATTAAATTTTCATTGTTTTAATTCTTCATTCTGAAAATAGGTTAAACTTGTTATATTGTCGTATTTTTTCTATTAAATTTTATTTAAATATTGTTGTTGATGAATTGTGTATCCATTGTATTCATATTTTGTTTTAATAACTATTATTCCTATTATGAAATCCATTGATCCAATGTCAATTAAATCAAATATTTTTTTAAATTCTGCTTTAACAAAATGATTATTGACATTTGCATCATCAAAAGTATTATTTGAATTAATTATATTTCTACTATTGTTATTATGATTATTATTAATAAAATTGGCATATTTAAATAAATTTTTATTTATATTATTATCTTCATTGTTATCTATAAAATAGTCCACTTTTTTATTCTTTATATCATTATTTTTATTAATATTATTTTGTGGAAGCTTATTATTATTTTATGACATTTTTTCTTAATTATTAATAATATTATTATCAATCTCTTCTTTCATAATTAATATTATTATTATTATTTTGATTATTAGTGATATTATTAATTTGATTATTACTAATAATATCATTAATGAGTTGGTATTTTATTTATTAGTATTATTATTGCTAAAATCATTAAAATATTTAATTTCATTATTGTATTGATTATCATCTCCTTCGATTTCATAATATGGAGTAAAATTTTTAAATTCAGGGGAGGAAGAAGGAGAAGGACAATTACCAGGAATATTTTCATATAAGATAACAGAACATGAAAGAATGACTTTATTATTAGTGGAATCATAGATACAGTAAGCAGATGGATTAGAGTCATTACCAAGGAAGATTCCAGTACTATGGGAGAAGACCATTTTGAATAAGAAGGTTCAATAAAATTCTTATCATTCAGTTTAGTTAATTCTTCTTTTAGTGTATCCGACTTAAACTTTGAAAGTCTATAGTAATTTTGCTTAATTGGTTTAGTACCAGGTTTCAATCTAATTTTATGAGGAGACAAGTAGGATTACCACAAGAATCCATTAAGGCTTTACCTTTGATACCATTGAACCAATATATCTATCATAGCAATTTCATATTCACTAGGCTCCATACTTTTACATTTTTAACTACGTTCAATATTGTTAACTAAAATAGTATATGCTCTAAAGCATCAGAGATTTTAGTTTCTCTCTCAAATTTTAGTCCTTTTTTAACATTTGCTTTTATTTTTGATAATACTTCTAACAATTGAGCGAAGTAATATTACAATTAATAGCATTTAGATCTTCAATAATATTATATGGTTTATGGTCTGCTATTATTTCAACGATTCCCTGACTTTCTTTAGTAAGAGAATCAGTATCTTTAAGTTCTTTCTTAAGTTCTATGAAATTAATTTGTTCTTATTGGTTCCTTTTGGATAAGTTTGAATCATAATATAAATTTAATAATTGGTTTGAAAAAGATAACATTTTGAATGTTTAAATACAACTATATTAATTTTAAAAATTATTGAAATATAATTATGATTAGACTTTACGGATTTTATTAATAATGCGATATTAAGATTAATAGAACTAAGTTAGACTTCTGTGTCGACCCACTCAAGTAAAAAATATTATAAAGATTAGTCAACTTAAGCTCAACTTCTGCGTTGACTTAAGTAAAGGCGCTTTATTTATATTAATTTATATATATATATATATATAGTAAAATTAGGTATAACATTTAAGAAAAATAATTTTGTTAATTTTTAATTTTTATAAGTAATAAACAATTAAAATTATCAAATTTATTTTACTTTGAAGAATATTTATTGAAAGAAAATTTTAATATTGTTACTATCGTATTAAGTTATTAATCAAGAATACTATAATAAACTATTAACTTAAGGGTCTTTCATTCATTTATATACATTCCCTCACCCGATCTACGTGATATTAGGTCCGTCATACAATTCAGAATCTTAATATTACTCTTACTATTCCCATTTTGAGAGTTTGCAAGACTTGTTTATATTTAATATTCCTGTTTAGCTTAATCTCAATAAGAAAAGTTTATTTCTATTATCAAAATTCAATTATTATAGAATGACCAAATATTATTTTTTTTTTTAAATTTAATTATCCTTAATTATTGTTTTAAATATAAACCAATTTATATATTATTTAACCATGAAATATATAAATTTTTTTAATCTACCGAGATAGTTCTTGTAGCTCTTGTTATTAAATTATTATTAATAATTAATAATATATTATTATTTAATAATGTTTGAATAATCTGATAGTACACCCTGTTTGACTTGTAGCTTGTCTTTTCAATGACGTTATGCCACGCGTGTACCACAGCTACTATATTCAATATAGCAGTTAAGAGTCTACTAGCAATGATACGCAGGATAAACTTAGCTAAGAAATCTATACCCAAGGCTTGTTTAATAATAAGTAATAAAATAAAATTATTAGTAATTGTATTTATTTGTAATATTTTATTTTTATTTTTCCCCGATATCTCAATCAAATATTTTGTTGAGGTTCAGAGAAAGAATAGATAATACTATATTTAACACACTAATTTAATAAAAAAAATAAAAAAAAAATAAAAATGTTTTTAAATAGTCCTTTTATTAATTTGTTTGATATTAAAATACATGTAAACCATAAATTTCTAAACTAAACAAAAATAATTCTTTAATTGTCAATTAAAAATTGTTTTTATATATTAATTGTTTTTAAAAAAATTATTTTTTTTATTCTCGAAAATACACCAACTTATACTTTTATCAAAGTTAAAATTAGTTGCATTTCAAGAATGATTTGGAATAAAATAAAATATTTTAACTGAATTGAATTTAATAACAATTTTAATTATTCATTTAATAAATATTTAATTCATATTATTATATTATAATGTATTTATTAATAATATAATTAATGATATAAGAATTTTATCTTCTTCTCATTTTTAAAGAAATGATTGTAATAGTGTTAAAATAATGAGAAAATTTGTTTTTTTAGATAAATAAAAAATTTATATTTACTAGATTAATATGTCTATTTAGTAACAATCTATATAGAAATATTAATATTGGAAATTAATAAAATAAAATAATAAAATAATAAAGTCTTATTAATTAAATAAAAATTGGTGTTTTAATAATCAAGCTTTATTTAATAATAGTTTATAGATTATTATATATATATGGGTACGCTAACCTTACAACGTATAAGTATCATAATCTTAAAGTCATATGTTCAAACCTCACCCTATACATTTTTTTTTTATTTTCTCTTTTCATAAAAATATATATATATAAATTTGTATTTGACAAAAAATTAAATTAAAAAAAAAAAATAGTTATGGTGTAGAATAATAAAACTATAAAAAGATATTAATATAATTTATATATGAACTTTAATATTTATTTTTCATATCAATAAATCTTTTATCTTTTAAATTTCATACTAAATCTTTAATTATGAAATGGTTACACGTTACACAGTTGATTCCACTGTGGATGGCGCCCATTTTAAAAATTATTTTATCTGCAGATTTCATGAAGTTTGCCATGACCAATTATATATAATATTTTTAATGTGGATACTTTCTGTGGATGAAATATAATTTTGTTTTTTTCTTTTTTTTTTTTGTTTTGTTTTGTTATGTTTTGTTTTCTTTAAAAAAAAAAAAAAAAATTGAAAACTTCAATGTTTTAAATCACTTAATATATTTAGTAATCAAAATCATATTATATTATTAAATATATAATAATAAAAATAAAAATAAAATATTATAACATTAATAATAATAACAATAAACAAAAATAAACTATATTAAAAATTTTTTTTAAAAAAATAAAAAAAAAAAAAAATTAAATAAATAAATATATAAATATTTTATTTTATAATTAATTATTTTTTATTATTTTATTTCATTACAATGATTTTTATTTTTAAATTTATTAATTTTTTAAATACTTAATATCATAATTTTATTATATTTTATATACAAATGTAATTTCTCATTATACTACAATGACTTATTTAAATTTTATCACTCCATAATTTGATCTGTATATTTATTAAAAAATATAAAATGATATAAAATTATCCTATTACATTTATAGTAATAAATATATTTTTCTATATTATTTTTAATAATTTAAGAATATATATTAAATATATATTCATATAAAGTATTTAATAATAAAATTTTCTTTTAATTTAAGTTTTTTTAATTTCTAATGCTTTTACAAAGCTTTTGAAGTTGGTTACACATATCACGAATAGCTAATGAGTTACTACGCATACATTCATTACATTTCTTAGTTAATTCAGCTTTGCATTCATCATTAGTACAGTTAGCATAATTTTCAATAGCAATAGCTTTAATAGTTGGAACAGAAGTTGGGTTTGCAACACCTGGAAGAATTGACTTCTTAGTAGTAGCATTTGGATTTGGAACACCTGGAAGAATAGACTTTCTAGTTTTAGCATTTGGGTTTGGAACACCTGGAAGAATAGACTTTCTAGTTTTAGCATTTGGGTTTGGAACACCTGGAAGAAGAGACTTTCTTGTAGTGGCATTTGGGTTTGGAACACCTGGAAGAATTGGCTTCTTAGTAGTGGAGTTTGGGTTTGGAACACCTGGAAGAATAGACTTTCTAGTTTTAGCATTTGGGTTTGGAACACCTGGAAGAAGAGACTTTCTTGTAGTGGCATTTGGGTTTGGAACGCCTGGAAGAATTGGTTTCTTAGTAGTAGCATTTGGGTTTGGAACACCTGGAAGAATAGACTTTCTAGTTAAAGTTCTAGTAACAGTCTTAACAGCATTTGGGTTTGGAACACCTGGAAGAATGGATTTTCTAGTTTTAGCATTTGGGTTTGGAACACCTGGAAGAATTGACTTTCTAGTTTTAGCATTTGGGTTTGGAACACCTGGAAGAATGGACTTTCTAGTTTTAGCATTTGGGTTTGGAACACCTGGAAGAATGGACTTTCTAGTTTTAGCATTTGGGTTTGGAACACCTGGAAGAATGGACTTTCTAGTTTTAGCATTTGGGTTTGGAACACCTGGAAGAATGGATTTTCTAGTTTTAGCATTTGGGTTTGGAACACCTGGAAGAATGGACTTTCTAGTTTTAGCATTTGGGTTTGGAACACCTGGAAGAATGGATTTTCTAGTTTTAGCATTTGGGTTTGGAACACCTGGAAGAATGGACTTTCTAGTTTTAGCATTTGGGTTTGGAACACCTGGAAGAAGAGACTTTCTAGTAGTGGCATTTGGGTTTGGAACACCTGGAAGAATTGGCTTTTTCGTAGTGGAATTTGGGTTTGGAACACCTGGAAGAAGAGTCATTATTTCCCCACAGTATTTATTTAATTTTGTACATTCTTCTTTATCTTCAGTGTTTTCCCAGCATGAAGAAAGATCACTTTTACATAATTTGTATTGTTTTCTTTCACATGCAATATCATTTTTTTCACATACAAGATATGGGTTTCCTGCAATAGCGACATTAGCTAATACAACCCATAAAGTCGTAATTATGTATGATTTCATTTTAATTAATTTAATTTTTTAACGACAATAATTTTTACTTACTATAAATTTTAAATATTGCTATTCTAATTTATTTTTTATTTTTTATTATTTTAACTTTTTTAAATAAATATTTAAAAAATAAAAATATTGATGAAAAAAAAAAAAAAAAAAGTATAATTATTCTATTTATATATAAAATAAAATTTTTTTTATTATATATAATTATATTTATTATATTTAATATTAGAATATTAAATATAAATATTATATTAACAATATTAATATTATATTTTTACACTGTCAAGTGAAAATTTCATAATTTTATTATCAATATTTTCCATTTTATTTATTATTTAATACGTATTTGTAACTGTAATAATATGAATAATATTTTAAATAATTTATATCTGATATATTTTTTCATTTCAAGTTTTATAATAAATAAAGTTAATCAATCATATTCAAGGTTGCACGAACCTTTTTTTAAAAAACTTTATTTAATATTTTTTACATAAATCCATAATCAATAAAAAAATAAATATTTATTAATTATTATTATGCATGTAAAATCAATATATTTACTCGTTAATCTACAGTTAAAAAACTAAAGTTTATAATAATAATATATCCTTAAATACTTAACCATTTGAAATTAACAATATCAAACTACTTCATTATTGGAAAGTATCATGATAATTCTTTAATTGAATAATAGTAATTTATTCCATTTATATTATTATTTTTTGAAACCTTAATATTCTACTAAAAATAAAGCTATTGAATTTATTTTAATTCTTTTATATTCTTATTGTAGTAAATTTATTTAATAACCATGTAAAATATAATACCTATCTTCAAAAAAATTACCACTTTTTTTATTATGTATATTATAATTTCTATATTATTTTTATATCATATATTATTTCTATATTATTTTTATATTATTTTTATATTATTTTTATATTATTTTTATATTATTTTTATATTATTTTTATATTATTTTTATATTATTTTTATTTATATATTTATTAAAAAAATAATGATAATAATAATAATAAAAACTTTAATTTCATTATACTTAATATTTAATTAATTTTTAATTTATTATTAATTTATATAATCATAAAAAATTTTTTTTTCTTATTTTTTTCCAAAAAAAAAATAAAATTTAATATTTTTTTAACTAATAACCTTTGTGGCTTATAAAATTATAAATATTAATCTTTTATTTTATCAAAATTTTTATTCATTATAATTCATACCACAATTTAAGTTTAAAATTATTTTATTAAATATTTTTAATTATTTCAGGGATAACTAATTCACTACTTTAAGAAAACAACTATTAATTTGTATAATACATAAGTGGCAAAGTTATATCTGTTATTTAAAAAATTTATAACAACAATAATTAAGGGAAGGGAGAGTTATCATTATTTTACTTAATATAATATAAATAATATGAGAGTAAAGCTATGAAATTATTAAAAAAAATATAAAGTAATAATAATTTTTTCTTCTTTATAATTTTATATTGTAATTATTATCTACATTAATGAACATTTACTTTTACTATCATTATTATTAAATTTTATTACAAATTTATAATTTTTTAAAAAAAAATTTTTTTTTTAATTTAATAATTAGATACCGTTTAAACTTTATTAAAAGAAAAAAAAAAATTTTTTTTTTATTCATTTTAATTTTTTTTAAAAGAAACAATCTCACCCCTTTGAGCTAATGACCTATTGTTATTTAATAAATAAATAAATAAATATTTAAAATATTTAAAAATTATTATTTAAATTAAATATATTTTGTGTAACACTAATTTTTTTTTATAATATAAATATTGAAATTATACATATATTAATATATATATTTATTAAATTAATGATTCACTTTTTTTTTTTTTTTTTTTTTAAAAATTTCTTTTTCTTAATTAAAAAATGTTTATAATATTAAAAATACTAATTAGGAAAAGAAAAATGTAAAAATTTCATTAATGTTATTAAAAGATAAATTTTGTAAAATTAATTTATTGTACCAATAAAAAATTAATTATATTTATTATAAATATCCATATAAATATTTTTATTTTCTTATTTTAATTATTATCTTATTTTGGTATTTATAGTATATTAACTAATAGAATTTAAGTTCTTATTTATATTTATTTTTTATTTTCTTATATTAAATCCGTAATTAAAGATATATACATATTCAATATAAACATTAAATTTAAATAATTTCAATAATTGATAAATATGATATGCTATATATTTTAAATATATTAAAAAAAAAATAATAATTAATTCTTGGTTTTATTTTTTTTATTTTATGAGATTATCATTATTAATATGATGTTATAATGATGTTACATTGTATATTTTTTTTAAAATTAATTTTATTAATAATTCTCAATTTATTTATTTTAATAAATGGAATGCTTATCGTTTTTTAAATCAATAAAGAGAATAACTAAATATTAATAGTAAATATTTATTTATATTTAGTCATTACAATATATTAAAAGAATAAAATTTTTTAGTTGTTAATATGCGTTAATATTTATTATATTATATTAATTTTATTTATATTTATTTATTATTATTAGTCTATTATTTCTTTTTCCCATTATTTATTATCTATTATTATTTATTATCTATTATTATTTATTATCTATTATTATTTATTATCTATTATTATTTATTATCTATTATTATATTATTATTTTTATTAGTTTTAATTTAAAATAATAATATTAAAAAGATTTATATAATGTATTAACTTTAAAAATATTTAATTAAAGTAGGTTTTTTAAAAAAGAAAAGAGTTGCATTTCAAAATTTTAATAAATAAATTATTGTCATGGTTAATATTGCTGGAGTATGTTCTTTTTAGGAATTTCCATAAATCTATGTGGTAAAAAAGACCAAGTTTTCTCTACCATAGATTCTCGTCCTCAGTGTTAAGAATTAAATTAATATATTTATTATTTATTTTGATTCTGAATGTATTTCATCCATCAATTGATCTATTAGTATTAATAATTCTTATCATCATTGTCTTTAATGATGAAATATGGTTCATTGTCAATTAATATAGTGATTGAAATTAATTTCGTATAGGCAAATTGAATCCCTTTAATAAAAAATTTTATTAGCATATTTTGAGTAGAATACTTTATATAAAATAATATTATAACCATTAATAGAGGTCTATATACAGGCCATACCCTTCGAATTCAAATTCAGTATTATTAGCAGAAGTTAATTTGATTTACTATTTTTTAAAGTTTGTTTCGATAAACTTGATCATAATATGTACAATTTCACCAGAATCTTATATTCAAATTGATTTGTTACTGTCATTTGATGTTGTACAATTATTATTATTATCATAATTATTAATATAATAAATATTAATATTTTTAATTAATATCACAGTTATTTTTTTAAAAATTACTATTTTCATTTTTATTACTATTATTATAATAATTATTATTATTATTATCATTATAATTAATTATTTAATTATTATTATTATTATTTATTATTATTATTATTATTTATTATTATTATTATTTATTATTATTTATTTATTATTATTATAATTATTATTATTATTGAAATTTTTATTTAATTTATTTTTATCATTTTTATAATTGTTAAGGTTATTAATAGATTTATTTATGTTATTTAAAAATTTAACATTATTTTGGCAATTTGATATAAAACGAATATTTTTTATAATTATTAGATATTAAATTTATATATTTTTGTCAATAATAATATTTGAAATAATTTCTTATATTATTTATATATTATTATATTTCTATTTTATATTTAAGACATTGTAAAACTATAATTTTTTTATGTAAATAATTCTAGTAATAACAGTCCTTTGTGTATAATTATTGGAAGGAAGTGGACATAGTTAATTTTTAGGATAAAAAATATTAATATTAATAAAAAAAAAAATAATATAATTATACCAAGTAAAAATAATAACACATAAAAGTCACATATATCAAGATTGATGGAGAATTGGTGATGTGCATTGGTATAGTTATGTTATTTTAGAAATTTTGTTTTGAAATGAACATTATAATTGAGTATTAATAAAAAAAATTTTACAGGAATCTCACAATAATAAGAATAATAGAAGAAATGAAAGAAATTTTAAACCATAATTATAATAATTATTTATCTTTTAATTAATCTATTGCCACTCCTATTAATAACTCTAATAATTCATGGAATAGAAATGGTATGAATTTTAAAGAACTTTAGGAATACACCTGCGAATACCCCTTCTTATTCTGCTCACAGAGTTAACTAATTAAGATATCCCAAATAATTATAACTATTATGGTAACAATAATCAATGTAATATACATAATAATTATTTAAATAGTAGAAATAATAATCTTTATAAAAACAGAAATAATTAAACCTCTAATAATGATGAAAGTATGGAAGAATTTTGTATATAGGATGTAGCATTTACTTATTAAAATTTCTTTCTTTTGTGATAAACCTGACCATTTGATTAAAAATTTGGGTAAAATTGGAAAAATTGAAACAAGAACCTAATTTTATCAATTATATTAATTCACTAAAAAAAAAAAAAAAAAAAAATGAATAATGGAAGAAGAAGATATACTTCCATTAATCAAATTGACATTTCTCCAACCATTACAGAAGCAATATGGAATAGCAATTATGATGTAATTATTGATGTTGCTAAACGTAGTAGAGATTAAAAAAAAATTTTCAATACAATCTAAAAAAAAAAAAAAAAAAAAAACAGTAACCATTTATATAATACAAAAATTAACATCAACAATAACGTTAATAATATTATGAATATTAATAATAATAATAGTAATAATAATAATAATAGTAATAATAATAATGATAATAATAGTAATAATAATAATAGTAATAATAATAATAATAGTAATAATAATAATAATAATAATAGTAATAATAATAATAGTAATAATAATAATAGTAATAATGTTAGTGAAATATATAATAATAATAATTTTTTATGATTCAAGAATAGAAAGGTTTTTAAAATATAGCTATTGTTAATGATATTAACTGATGGTGGAAGTAATGAAAATTTAGTAACGAGGAGTTTTTTGAATAAAAATATTAAAAATTATACTATGGTTAGTTCTACGTCTGGTAGAGCGCATCAAGCATTATCTAATGCTGATGAACGCCTTTATGAAGTGATTAATTTAGAAGTATAAATTTGCATATAAAAAAGTAATGCTACTTTCAGAATTTTTGATAATGATAATTTAATATTTGTTAAAATAATTGATTTAAAAAATACAAACTAATTATAAATTGTTAGTAAATGCAGATAGTAAATATTTTTACATAAAAAATAATATTATTAATATCAATGTTGTATTTACTCTTTAATGTGGTACTTTTGGCTCCTTTGGAAGATATATGTGAATTTCACACTCAGGCTATGTTTTGTTATATCTTTGAGAATAATAATAGTATCAATAATTTATTTAGCACCGGAAAAAAATAAGAATAGAGATAAAAATGAAATCTTGGAAGAATTAATCAATAATACAGATATCAAAGATGAAAAATTTTAAAAATGAATTTAATTTTTCTTTAACTACCTATTCAGATGTTATAGCGATTTCCTTTAATAATCTAAAATATTTAAAATTGCTACCTTATGATATTGAATTAATAGATGGTAGTAGACCAATAAAACAAACAAAAAAAAATTTATGGAATTTCCCAGGTACAACTATTCAATATTTCTAATAAATGATTGTCACCACTTGAAAAGAAAGTTGATGCAATTAAAAAAATTGGATAATCCTACAAACACTACCGAACTATGTTCCTTTTTAGGTATGGTAGGATAATATATGAATTTTATTGAAAATAAATGCATCAATTTCTTCCCCTTTGAGGAAATTTTTTTAAAAAAAAAAAAAAAAAAAGTTTCTTTATGATTGGTGAGCAAAACAGATAGTTTTACCAATTTAAAAAATACACTGTGTAATGCTCCCAATTCTGTGTTATCCACGGTATGACAAACATTGTATCATTCGTGTGGATGCAAGTTATTATGGCATTGATGGTATACTATTATAACTCCTAGAAGATAAAGTAGAACACCCAATTTTTTTAAATTAGTTGTTCTTTAAAGTAAATCAGAAAGTAACTATCCTATTACTCTATTACTAAATTAGAAGGAGCTGCAGCATATTAATGTGGTAATAAATTCAAATCATATATATTAGGCAATCCTATCCAAACAATTTTATATGCAGATCATCAACCCTTCATTTCTTTTATCAAGAAGTATGAGCTAAATATAGGTAAACACCCTCTATGGTGCGATTTATTCAGTCAGCTACAAGTAGAAGTTGTTTGTCAACTAGGAAAAACAAATATCATTACATATTAAAAAAAAAGGAAGGTTAATATGGTTAATACAGCTGTGGAAAAAGAAAACAATACTAATGGAAATAGTAATGAATTACATGAAAACATTATTGAAAATGTAATGATAACAATGGGAATAATACCATAAATAATAAAACTATGAATTATTATTCAGTAAATGTTAATAATGAAATTGAAAATGAAAAATAAATTTCAAAATTTATGAAAAAATTTTATAACCGACAGAATTTCAATTATTGATGATAAAAATATATTTTAAAGATAAAGAAAGACTAAGATTAATAATTGATGATTACATGGAGAAAATAAAATTCATTGAAATGGCCAAGAGAATAGGTCATAAAGGTTTACAAAAGACCTACGATAGGATTAAAGCCAAATAATTAATGGAAAAATATAATCATTGATATAAAAATATATATATATATATATTTCCCTTTGTAAAAATACGTCAGTTGAATAGATTAGAATCTACTCCCAATTTAACTGAATAATTTAGAACATCTGTGGAAGTTTCTTTTGTTAGACCAAGATTAGATATAATCAAACCTCTGTAAACAACATCAAAAGGTAATAATTATATTTTAGGGTACATGGATTATTTTACAATATGGGTATAAGCAGAAGGCATTTCCAATAATTACTTCTCAAGATGTTATTGACTTTCTAATAAACGTTTTTAGTAGACATAGACTACCTCAGATAATAAATATGGATAATGGTCCAAAGTTAAATTGTGACTTTTACAAAAATATTTCTAGACTTATATGGATTCTATACCATTATTTCTTTTAGTAAATAAACTTGAATTATATTGAGTATTGAAATATTCATTTAGTTTAATTATTTGAATATGTTATTTGTGTTATATTCAAATAACATATTTTAAAAATTCATTTTTGTGGTTCTTTATCATCCATCGTTTAATGATTTAGTCCAAAATAGAAATAGAGAAATTGGTAAACAAATGCAGAATTTTGCTGGTAAGAATGATGAATGGGATACTCTTTTTTTACTTTTTGGTGTTATGGGCAATTAGAACATCTAAATCCTCAGTTTCAGGATATTCGAGTTTTGAATTATTATTATATGGAAGAGAAGATATGTTACCTACTGAAGTTACCTTATTAAATTCTATAGAAGAACCAGCAGCAGTAGAAAGGTCCATGAATGAATTATTACTAGAAAGATCTTTGGAACAAATTAAAAAATAGACGATAAAGTTAAAGTTAAACTGTTTCAGAGGCATAAATTAGATCCAAATGTTATAGGTCCTTTTACAGCTATAAAATTATCATGGAATATAGTAAAACTAAAAGAAGATAAGATGGGGGAAATACTAAAGAGAAACATTCATATTAAAAATATTTCACCTTTTAAAAAATAGAATAGATAAGAAAGAGAAAAATTTCAATCTCACCATTAATTAGCTATTTTAGCGAGGGTCATTCTGATATAAAACAAATATATATAATAACATACTTGTTTATTTAATATTAATTATTAAATATTAAATTTATATCTTTTTGTCAACAATAATATTTAAAATAATTTCATATTCATATATTATCAACTATTATATTATATATATTAAATAATTTATTTCTACTTATATTATATAATACTCTTATTATATATAACTTAAATCTTCTTATTTATTTTAAAATATATATAAAAAATACATAATTCTTCTATTATAATATAATATAATAAAATAGTTATAATTAATTATACCTATTTTCTATTATACTTTTTATATAATAGTGACTTTTTGTTGTAAATTTACTTCAGTATTTGAGAAATACTATATGAAAATTCAGATAAATAGAGGAGTATTTATCAAATGATAAAATAAGGGTTGATAATTGTGTTACATGTCACTAATTTAAAACAAATTAATAAAATTTAAATTAATTTACTAGATATTTTTTTTTATTTGTCATTATACTAATTTTATATATTTCGGTAATAAAAATAGATATATATATCTTTCTTTGTCTTAACTGAATTCAAAATTTTATTATTTAATAACTTATTATTATTATTCATTTAGCATTAATTATTTATAAATAATTCAAATAATATTCGGACAATAATATAAATGAAAATTCTTTGAATAATGAAAATTAAATAGTATAAATTACAATCTAATAATAAATCAAATTATAATACAAAACATATTAATAATGAAAATAGAACTAGAAATTATGCTAATATTATTAGAAAAATTTAATTGTATTTAAGCAGACATATTTAAATTTTTTTTTTTTTATTTCAATATAGAAAGATAGATCTTTTTTACTTTTTTTTTATTTATTTATCAAAATTTTTTCATTCTTTTTAAAAATTTATAAAAAAAAAAATATTACGTTTGACAATAACGATTTTATGAAGTTTTAGAATGAATGCTATTCTTAATATAGAATTTAAGAAGAAAAAAAATTTTTTTTATGACATTACTGTTATTCTTTTGGTTAATTAAATTTAAATTTAACATTAAGAATTCAATTAAAAATTTAATATCATATTTATTCGATGAATATTCGAAAAAAAAAAAAAAAAAAAAAAAAAAAAAAAAAAAAAAATAGGATAATATATATATAGATTTAGGGTTAAAGTTAATATATAAATATTTATAAATTTTTTAAATATTAAATATTATAAATATTGAATATTTACATATTTAATATATTAATAAAATTTTAGAACATTCTCATTAATATATTTAATTTATTATTTTGATTAATTATATATATATATATATATATAAAAAAGGTATATAAATAATTGAAAATCACTATATCTTTTGCTTTTGAAAAATAAAAAAAATAAACAAATAAAATATTATAAAGTTATTATTTAGAATAATATAAAAGTATTAAAATAAAATACATAATAAAATAAATATAGCAAAATAATAAAAAAATAAAGATTAATTTTTTAAAAAAAAAAAATAAAAACTTAATTAAAGTTATTAACTATACTACATAAACATTTTTAACCTATTATTGAAGAAAAAAATAAATAAATAAAAAAATAAAATTTATAATGGAATTTGAAGTTTTTAAAACTGAAATATTAGTTGATATTAAAGAGAAAAAAAAACATTGTTTAAAAAAGATTGAAAAAAACAAAGAGTTAATTCAAAGTAATATAGGTGAAGAGGGAGATTTAAAGAAAATCAATACCTTTGTTAATGATTTAAATATTATTATTTTTGAACTTAAAAAATTTAATTTAATAGAAAGTGTATTAAAACATCCTTTCTTTAGTAAAGTATTGGAGGCTTTCAGAAATAGTAATATATTAATTGAAGCTTGTAAAGCCAAAAAGAAAATTGCATTGAAATGGCTATTAACTATGGATATAAATCCATGTGTTCAAGATGATAAAGGAATGACAGCTCTTATGTATGCAGCAGAAAGTAATTTATTATTTTTTGTTGTTCAAGATTTAGTAAAAAAGGATAATTGTATTAATCTTTTAGATACTAATGGAGACAATGCTTTATATCATGCTCTAGATAATGTTGAAGCATTAAAAGAATTAGTAAAAACAGATATTGATGCAAATTGTAAACATGATGGTGAAAACCTTCTTTTATATTGCTGTAAAAATGATATTTTTTCTCCTATTAAAGCATTAGTTAGTAGCAGCAATATAGATGTTAATGTAGTTGATAAAGAAGGAAAAACAGCTGCTATGTATTTAGCAGTAAAAGGAAGAGAAAAAGAATTTGAATCTTTATGTATTAAAGAAACTTGTAATTTTGATTATAGAAATGAAGATAATGAATCGGTATTATCAATTCTTATTCAAAAATTGTATGTTGAATATAGTGATTTATTTCCTCATTATTTACGAATGATAGCTATGCTTGTCAAAAGTAACTGCAACTTTAATTTACCGGTAGACAATATTGGTAATTCAGCCCTTATGGCATTTATGATTATTGGAGATTATTATTCTTCATATTATATTGCAAAATATAATCCTTCCATAGATTTAACTGTTAAGAATCAATTTGGAGAAAATCCAAGTTCTCTTTGTATAAAATTAAAGGATAATGAGAATCTTTTAAAGACATTTAAAAGTTTACCCACATTTGATGTGAACTACATTGATCCAAATACAAATAATACCATGCTAATGCTTTGCTCAATGAAAGGTGATGCTACCTTTGTGACTGAACTTATAGAGAATAATGTAAATATTATTAATGATGTTAATAATAGAAATGAAAATTCATTAATATTAGCCACTAAATTTAGTAAAATAGCCGTGGTTGAGACTCTTCTTAAACATGGTATCTTTGTTAATCAACAGGATTATTTAGGAAATACAGCACTTTATTATGCTGTAGATTTAAATAATATTAGATTAATTAAATTATTACTTAAGTATAAGGCAGATATGAATATTAAAAACAATGAAGGTGTTTCGACACTGAATTATGCTCATAGCATTGCAGATAAAAATATATTAAATATTCTGACGAATCCAGATGATAATTCTAGTAGTATCATAGATTCAAAAGTTGTTAGTGAAGAAAATAAACCAGAAAATAAGTATAGAGAAACTTTTGAATACTTATATCCTTGCATTAATAATGATTATCCAAAATTTGAGATGACCTATCCAATAGAATGTTTACTAAGAAGTATTTATTCCGGTGAATTAGGACGTCTTAACTATCCTGAAGCTGCTCTTGATGTTTTACCTTATATAGGAAATGCAGGCTCTTCATCAGTACCTCTTTATTCAGAATTTAAATATTAAGAGATTTTTTTTTTTTGTTTTGTTTTATTTTTTATTTATCATTATTTCTATATTTATTAAATAAGTAATAAAATACAATTATAATATATATATGTTTTTTTTTTTTTTTTTTTTTTTTTTAATTTAAAAAAAAAAAAAATATTAAATAAAGAATATATATAGAATATATATATATTATTCCATAAAATATGAAGAATGAATGCAATAAAAAATTAAAATATATTTATATAATATATATATAAATCATTTTGTAAATAAAAATTTTCAAAAAATTTAAAAATTTAAAATAAAAAATTAAAAATAATTTAAAATTTAAAATAAAATATATAATAAAAAAAAAAAAAAATTGAAAATAAAAAATTGAAAATAAAAAATTAAAAATAAGAAATTAAAAATAAGAAATAAAAAAGTTAAAAAAAAAAAAAAAAAAAAAAAAAAAAAAAGCAAATAAAATAAAATAATTCTATAGTGTGTATTTGAGGCTATGGTTAAAATGAATTTTCAATTTAAGAAATTTAATATATTATCTATAATTTAGTGCTGAATGTCTTTTAAATAGTATAGATCTTTATTATTAATAAAAAAAAAAAAAAAAGAGAGATAAAATTGACACCTTTATATAATATATATATATATATATATATATTTTTTTTTAAAAAAAAAGTTAAGCTTATCTCTATATTGGTTTATTGTTGTAAAATACAATAAATCATTGAGGGAATAGGTTTTCATTAATAATTTTATTTTTTTATTTTTATTTTTATTTTTTTTTTTTTCTATTTTCGTATATCATTAGACCTATCATTGTTAAGAGCATTGATGCCAAAACGACCATGCAAAAAAAAAAAAAAAAAAAAAAAATTCTAAAGTAGATTCGAATAATCATATTAATTCACGTGGAATTATCATATGGGAAGAGTTAGAGTTAGAGACCTTTTTCATCCTGGAAACTCACTAATTAGTTTTTTTTTTTTTTTTTTTTTTTTTTTTTTTAAATATTAATTTAAAAAATTTTCATTTACTTTTTTTCAATAAATGCTATTATTAAATAAAGTTTATACCTAATCTAATAAAAAAAATATTAAAATTATATTTTATTTTTAGTAATTATTAATTATATTTTTGTGTTGATGAACTAAACTTTTTTTTATATATAAAAAAAAATAATGATATTATTTTCAAAGAATAAGTAAATAAATAATATTAGAAAATTTTGTAAAATTAATTTATTGGATTTAAAAATTTAATAAAGAAGATTATATCAGATAATTTATTTATATATATTAATATATATGTTAAGATTATAATTATATTAATTTATTAATATATTATATGATAAAATACGCTAAATTAAATGAGTTTTTATTAATACATTGTGACCTATAAATTAATTGTATTACATAGCATTTTATTACATTAATTTCATATTCACATCATCTAACAATATATAATTTTTTTTGTTTAATTTTATAATATAAATTTAATTATATTTTAATAATTTTATGTTTAATTTTTCATAAAAAAAAAAAAATAAATAAATAAAAAAAAAAATAAAAATAAAAGGATAGACAATTATATATATATTCTTATTTAATTAATTAATATTACTAAAAGAAAATATTACTGTTTGTATAGTTTTTACAAATAAAAGCTATAACTTTTGAATAAGTGGAAAAAAAAAGATGAAATACATAAAATATAACGTTTCCAATTGATTATTTTTAAGTGGTTTAAAAAAAATAATACATATAAATATGTATCTAATTATTTGTAATTTTAATATACCTTTTTTTTTTTTTTTTGGAAATTATTAACCCCAAAAATATTTAAAAAAATTAATAATAATAATAATAATAATAATAATAATAATAATAATAGTAATAATAATAATAATAATAATAATAATAATAATAATAATAATAATAATAATAGTAATAATAATAATAATAATAATAATAATAATAATAATAATAATATATTTATTTTATTTTTGGAGATTTTAGAGATATTAATAATTAATTAAATTTAATTAATAATCGATGCATATGAACTTTTTTTTTTCTGAATTTATTTATTTATTTATTCAACTTTATTTTTAAATATTTACATTTTTTTATTTTACATTAAAAAAATTATTATATTCTATTTACACAAAATAATATTTATTTATTTATTTATTTATTTATTTATTTATTTTTTATTAATTTTATGTTTTTTTTTTTTTTTTTTTTTTTTAAAATAAAAAAATATTAATGCCATTCATAAATGAATAAATAAATAAATAAAGTTTAAAGTTTGTAAATAATTACGGCTTTAAAAAAAAAATTTAATAATTATAATAATTATAATAATTACTATTTTTGGATTTAGAATTACATAAAAAAAAATTTTTTTTTATTTTTAATGGAAATAAATTAGTTTTTTATTAATATTAAAACATTCTTTATTATATTATTATTAATTATTAAATATTAAATCATTCTTTAATATGTATTGATTCACTTTATCATATTGATCATTATAATGAAAAAGATAATTTATTTATAACATCTTTTATTCAAATCAAAATACAATAAGGATTGATTTTCTAAATAATACTATATAAGTTATAAATAAATATTATTAAACTTATTTGTTTAAGTTCTTTTATATATATATATTTACTCAGTCTCTTTTTTTATTTTTATTTTTTTATTTTTAATTTTTTTTGATAATGAAATAAAATATTATTTAAAAATGTAATATATTTATTATTATTTTTTTTTATAAATGAATAAAATATTAAATATATATATTTTTAAATTATTATTATTAATATTATTATTATTATTATTATTGTTATTGTTATTAAACGAAATTAAACAAAATATAAAAACATAAACACAAAAAAATAAGAACAAAAAAAAAAAAGTATTAATTTAATCAATTATCCAAACGTTGTTAAAGAATTAAATATTAAATTAATTAGATAAAATAAAACTATAATAATTTTTACATTTTTATTTAAATTATTAAAATTATATATATAATAATATTATATATGTAACTTCTATATTTATAAAAATATAAATTTTTAATATTATATATAAGCCATTTATTACTGATTATTTAATATTGTATTAAGCCATTTATTACTGATTATTTAATATTGTATTAAGCCATTTATTACTGATTATTTAATATTATATATATATTTTAGATTTTTTTACAAAATATATATTTGGAAGATTATAAATTATGAAAATTAGTACATATTTAATATAATGAGTTTTTTTTTTTTTTTTTTTTTTAATGTACAATATATATATTTTTATATATTTATTCCTATTATTCCTATATTAATATTCATTAAAGTTTTTAAACTATATGTTCATTAAAAAAAAAAAAAAAAAAAAAAAAAAAACTCATATATACATGATTAAATTGAAAGATATACTTCATCAACTTAAATCAATATAAAATAAAAAAGAATTTGTTTTAAAAATAAATAAAACAATTAAATTAATAGTAGAACGTGAATATAAAGAAGTACAGATTGAATAAAATAAAATAAAATTTGATTTATATTGATTAACTATTTATTATGTAAATTAAAATAAATAAATAAATAAATAAATAAATAAATAAATAAATAAATATATATATATTTTAGAGAGCTATTTGAAGTAATATAATTATTTTTTTAATAATATTATTATCATCTTTTTAAATCAATATTAATTAAAATAATATATATATATAAAAGAAAAATTAAAATAAGAGAGTATACTTTTCTAATTACCTTTTATGTAATGTTCAACTTTTCAATTTTTATCACTATTTTTTATTTTTTAATTAACAAATTTTCTTAATACTAAAATAGGTAATAGAATATTTTTCCCTAATTACTTTTATATAATGTTTTATTTTTCGATTGGTATTGCTAAATTTTGTAACAAAATCTAAAATTATACATCCTTTAATTAAAAAGGATTTAATATATTGATATAAGTAATAGCAATAATACTAATAATAATGAATTTGGATAAATATATAATTTATAATTGACGAATAAAAAATAAATATATAATGAGAAATATGAATAATAAAAAATTTATAAATAATATAATACAGCTTTTAATATAAGTTTTTGTTATGTGTAAGAAAAAAAAAAATAAAATAAATTGTTATATATATGAAGCGTTATTTACTATAAAAAAAAAAGGAAAAAAACAAGTATAAAAAATATATTAAATTATTAAATAGTAACCAATAAAAATCATATTTTTCATAATTTTTTTTATTATTTAAACTATTAATAATTTAGCTATAATAAATAGCTTAATAATTATTATATTATTATGAAATAATATATAAATGATATAACTCACTAATTCTCTCACAGATACTCTCTGTACGAGCAATTATATAGTCCAGTATCAAGAATACTTACTATGACCAACGAATACTAACTTTTTTTATAGGGAAAAGCACCCAAGAGGAAGTTGTGGGGTCAATCCAGAAACCTTATTTGTGTTTTAGAGGTCAAACTGAAACATTTTTTTTTATTTTTTATTAATAATGGCTTTTATAATTACAATTTCATTATGTATTAATATTTCAAAAATTTTAAAAAATAATTATTATTTAAAATATATATATAAACTTATATATATATTTTAAATAATAATTAAAAAAATATATTTCTTAGTATTGTTATAATTAACTATAATTTATATATAATTAAATTTAGGTTTATTTTTTTATTATTTTTTTTTTTATTATTATTTATTAATTGTATTTCTATTAATAGTCTACATATATTAATTAAGAAAATTTTAATTATATATTAAATATACAAATTTTTATTTAGGTAAATTAAAAAATATTAATTTTATTTTAATATATTACTTTTTTTTCCATAACATAATAGATTTTTAGGATAAAAAATTGTATAAAAAAATATCTTCTCTAAAAATGTTATAAATACAGACTTTTTAGTATAAATTTTAGACTTTGTTTTACGAAAATATTTTTAAAAGAAAAAAAATTTTTTTTTTAGTAAAATCTTGTAATACTTTATTATTATTTTTATTATTAGTTATACATATAATATTCTTTTCTTCATTTCTTTCTTTGGATATTGTTATAAATAAAATAAATAATAATTCTTATTTATATACAATATAAAAAAAAAAAAGAAAGAAATAGAAATAAAAAAATAAAAAATAAAAATAAAATAAAATTCAAAAAAAAAAGAATAACGTTTTAAAAGAATTAAAAAAAAAAAAAAAAAAAAAAAGTGAAAAATAAAAACGTAATTTCTAAAATTATAATTAATTTCACCATAAAATCATTATTGAAAATTATTTAAAATAATAATACATAAATAATAAAATAAAGTGAAAAAAAGTAAACTTTCATATAAATTATATAACGTAAATTTTAAAATAGCAAATATTAAATACAATTAAAAAGAATATTTTTTTTTAAATAATAAAAATAATATTTAAAGTAAAAAAAATGGTAATAAATATATATATATTTTTTATTAATTAAAATTCATATAACAATATTTATTATTTAATAGTTTGTTAATAAATTTTATTAATAATATTTTATTTTATTTTTTTTTTTTTTTTTTTGAAAAAAAAAAATAGGGCTCTTATTATAACCAATTAAAAGCCCTTCTTAAGAGAAATATTCTCATTAAAAAGGCATCAAAGAGCACTTTAATTGCTGAAATTTTCTTTCCATTCATTATGGTTTTCCTCTCTTGTAAGTAGTAGTATTATGATACAATAGATATTTATATTTAAAATTTTTATATAACAATCAAATTAATTATAAATAATTATAAATATTAATAATATATATTAAATATACACTAAAATATATTTATAATAATTAATTATAAATATATAATATTTCAATTTATATTTATATATATATATATATATAAAATTTAATAATGGTATTATTATAATTCATTATTAATTAAAAAAAATTTAATTATAATACTTAAATTGTTATAATTATTACCTTTTATTGCAATTAATTTTATATATATATTTTTTGTAAAATAATATTAATACAAATATTAATAACAACAATAATAATAAAAGATTTTTTGAATAAAATGAGTGAAACTAAAATATATGATAAAGTAGATCCAACTGATACCATAGATTTAGAAATGATATTTACATTTACATCTTCAATGTTCCAGGAAAGAAAACCTGTTATAGGATTTATTTTACCACCAAATAATAATAATAATACTGATATTATGACTCAAGTTATGTCAAATGAAATGTTTGCTAATTCAAATATTCAATCAATGAAATTTGATAGTCAAAATGCTATGAATGAATATAATAATGATTATCATAATTTTTTATTGGCTGGAATTGTTTTTGAAAGTGATGATTATTTACAATACACTATACGTGTCAATAGTACAAGTGCACCAGATCCAACCGCTGAGGCAATAACTAATTTTGCTAAAGGTCGTTATCAATTTGAAAATTCAATGAGTACCGAAGCAGACTCTTATATGGCTATTTTTTCACCAATTCAGTCAGCTGTAGATCAAGCTATTATTCGTTTAAAAACCGGTGATAATTCCTATGTGATAAAGCCTGAACTTGGTAGGTTAGGAAAGCCAGTTAGTGAATATGCTCAAGGAAGTGATAATGGCAATACAATAGCAGCTTATATTGCAGTTATTTTCATGATTCCAATTATTGTTATTGTTATTTCATTAGTTAAAGAAAGGGAGGATGGTATAAAAGATGGCTTATTGATGGCTGGTACCTATCCTACTGTATTTTGGCTTTCTTGGTTAATTCTTTATTTGTTTATTACAGTTTTTATTTCTCTTGTTATTTCAATATTTTATTATTTTACAAAGACCTTTTCCAATATTAATCCATTTATTTTATTCATTACCTTATCACTTTACGGTTTAAGTTGCTGTACTCTTGGTTTTGTATTTAGTACTTTCTTCAATAAAAGTAAAACTGCTGGTACAGTTGTTAGTTTAATTGTTGTAGTTCTCGGTTATTCTAACTTCTTTTCATCTTATTTAAGTATGGGATTGAAAAAGATACTCTCTGCTTTATTCTCACCTATTGCTATTGGTTCTTTTGTTTATGAAATTAATGAAATGGAAGATCACTTTATTAATTTTGATTTTAAAAGTATTTTCAGTACAAACGCTGGTTACTTCTTTTGTATTTTAATTTTTAATAATATTCTTTATTTCATTTTAGCCATTGTTCTAGATAATTTATTTTCCAATGAAAATAGTCGTTATCTTTTCATGTCTAAAAAAAATATTAATAATATTCGTGGTTCAGAAGAAGTAACTTTTGAAAAGGATATTCAAGAAGATTTTAATGCTAAAAATAATGAAAAATGTGTCGTTGAGGTCGGTCGTGTTCATAAAATATTTAAAAGGAAGAGTAACGAAAACGATGATAATGCAACTACAGAAGACAATAATAATGGAAATAGAAGAATATCTAATAGAAACAATAAAGGAAATGAATTTTTAGCTGTAGATGATGTCAGTTTTAAGGTTTATGAAAATGAAATTTTTGCTATTTTAGGTAAATTTTTTTTTTTTTTTAAAAAAAAATATTTTTATAGCTTTTTTTTTTTTTTTTTTTTTTTTTTTTTTTTTTTTATATTTTATTTTTATTTTTATTTTTATTTTTATTTTTAATTATTTTATTTTACTTCATTATTATTAGTACTTTAATATATTATAGCAATTTGCTATTTATTTTATTTTATTTTTTATTTTTTTTTTATTTTTTTTTTTTAATTTATTTTATCTTATTTTTATTAATATTTAATTATTTTATAGTTCATTGCCATTAATTTAATTTAATTTTTATTATATTTTATTTTTTATTTTTATTTTTTATTTAATTATTTATTTTTTTTTAAATTATATATTATTATTATTATCATTTTATTTTATTTTATTTTATTTTATTTTATTTTTTATATTTTATCTTTATTTTTATAATTATATATTTTTTTTTTTATTTTTTTTTTTTTATTTTTATTATTATGATGTTGTATTATTAATTTATATTTGTATTTTTTACTCAATGTTTAAAATAATTTTCAATTAAGTAATTAATAAGGTTAACTTTTTCTATTTAATTAAACAATGAAGTATTAAAAATGTTTTATAACTCATGAAATATCATTACAATTATAATTTAAATTATTATTATTTTATTATAGGTCATAATGGTGCTGGTAAAACTACACTTATTAATATTATGGTAGGTCTTTTAAAAGCTACTGAAGGTGATGTTTATTTCGATGGTAGAAGCATTTCTAAAGATACAAATACGATTCGTAAAGATTTTGGCGTTTGTGCTCAAACTAACATTATTTACGAAGAGCTTAATGTAGAAGATCATATCAAATTTTATGCAGGTTTAAAGGGTGTAAAAGTAAATGTTGATGAAGTTTTAACTGAATTAGATCTTTTACAACAAAAACATTTAAAGGCTTCTAAATTAAGTGGTGGTCAAAAACGTAAACTTTGTATTGGTATGGCTACTATTGGAAATCCAAAATATGTCTTTTTAGATGAACCTACTACTGGTTTAGATCCTCTTTCTCGTCGTAAGATTTGGGAATTATTACAAAAAAAAAGAGAAGGAAAAGTTATTTTCCTTACTACACACTATATGGATGAAGCTGATATTTTAGCCGATCGTAAATTAATTCTTAATAAGGGTAGAATTCGTTGTTTAGGTACAAGTCTCTATTTAAAGAATCACTTTAATATGAATTATAATTTAGATATTGAAACTGAAGATCAAGTACGTGTTAATGACATCATTCAAAGATATTTACCAGAAGCTACTTATTACGTTGATCCTGAAATGGGTGTTTCTGATAACTCTGTGAAATGTCATACATGGCGTTTACCATTAAATTCTACCTCAAAATTTACCCCATTATTAGATGAATTAGAACGTCAATCCTCAGTGGATGAAGAAGGCCAAGCTCAATCCTCTGCACTTATTAAAAAATTTGCTTTGAATATGCCAACCTTAGAAGAATTGTTTATTCGTTTGGAAGATGATAATTTAGATGATAATCAAAACACTGATAATAGTGAGGAGCAATATCTTCTTCAAACTAATGAAAACAAGTTACCAATGTTAAAAGAGGTTCAACAACCTTCTCGTTTTAATCTTCTTTATAATCTTGTGAAATATAGATTAAAAATTTTCTTAAAGGATAAAGGTTTCGCTTTTTACGGCTTTGTATTTCCAGTCATTACTACAGGTATTACCTTTTTCATAGTGAAAAAATTTTTCTTTGATACTAATATTAAAACTTCCGAATCTAAAATAATTTCTGTTCCAGAAATTTATGGTGATACCTATGTAAACTATGATCCTCAATCTAAACTTGATCTTACAAGCGAAAACTTTATTTCTGCTCTAGGTAATAAAGATCATCTTACAAACTATACGTTAAACGCTATTCCATTTCCTAAATTTGACGAAACGTACACTCTTTCTTCGATTAGTGGTCAATCACTTGGAAATAATTATGCCTATAAGATTCACTACAATGATACTATGACCCATTCTATTCCTGCCTCTATAAATGCTGTAAGTAATGCCATTCTTTCATCAAAGAAAATTAATGGCCAAATTGTGGTTAAATCTCATCCTTATGATCAGAATAATGATATGTTGGCTATCATTGGTTTATCTATTGCAGGCTTCATTATTGGTTATAGTGTTGTTGGTAGTATTAGCAAATTTGGTCCATTAATTGTACGTGAAAGAGTAAATCAACTTTTACAGCAACTTCAATTAAATGGCGTATCTCGTGTCAATTATTGGATTTCTTGTTTCCTTTCTGATAATTCAATTTATATACTCTCTAGCCTTTTAATGATTGCTGTAGGTGTTGCTGTTCAATTTCCACCTTTAATGGATGTGAAGATCTTGATCATATTGGTTATTTGTATTGTTCTTTGGAGTATTCCAACAATGCTTTATCAATATGTTATTAGTTTTATGTTTAATAAGGAAGAGACTGCCTATTCTTTTATGGCTTTAATTAATGATTACTCCGTTTTGTTTGGCTATTTCATTTTCTTTTTCATCAATATGAAAAGTTTAGATATCGAAAATATAACTGCTTTTGAAGATTTTGGTTTGTTTAGTAAGACCGCAGTTCTTTTTAATAGCGTAGTAACCTTCTTCTTCCCAGCCTATGGTATTGTCGCTATCTTCCATTCTCTTTTCACTATGAAAATGTACGAAAAATTAATTAACTATGATATTAATTTCACTAATATTTTAAAGCCATTGAACGGCTTCAGTCCTATTGTTGTGGTTTTAATTGCTTTAATTTTCATTTTATTCTCACTTTTAATTCGTTTTGACCGAATGAAGAATCAAACTAATAAAAGTGATATTCATGATCTTCCAGAAAATGTTCAACGTCGTTATGAACAAATTTTAAGAGATGGTGATGATGATGTTGCAAGGGAATTTGAGTATGTTAAAGAACATGAAAAGGAATTACCCGTTAGTGTCTATCACTTAAGTAAGGAATATAAGGTAAAGGCTCCTAATGATAAAGAAAAAAGAGAAGAAATTTTGGCAAGAGATCCGGAAAACTTTAATTTTGGTGAGATGCATCGTTCTTCCATCAATAATAAAATTGTTAAGACTGCGGTGGTTGATGTTAATTTCGGAGTTCGTAAGCATGAATGTTTTGGTCTACTAGGTCCAAATGGTGCTGGTAAATCTACGACTTTGAATACGGTTACCTCTACCATACCTCAGACCACCGGTAAGGTTTGTTTCAATGGATTAGAAACTCATTTGGCTCGTTTGGGTGAAATTTCAATGGGTTACTGCCCACAAAATGATATTCTTTGGAAGGAATTAACACTTCGTGAACATTTAGAACTTTTCCTTACTATTCGTGGTTATTCATCTGAAGAGTCAAAGAGTTATGCCACCGAATACATTAATGCTGCCGGTTTAGAAGAACATCAGCATAAACGTATTGAAAATTTAAGTGGTGGTACCAAACGTAAACTTTCACTTTTAATAGCAATTTGTGGCTATCCAAAACAAATTCTTTTAGATGAACCTACAGCAGGTATGGATCCTTCCACTCGTCGTCTTGTTTGGAATATTATTAAAAAGACAAAGAATATGAACGATTCCGCTTTAATTATGACTACTCATTCTATGGAAGAAGCTGAAAACTTATGTGATCGTTTAGCT
>JACVTC010000105.1:385000-532500 GCA_016946835.1 Neocallimastix lanati (nom. inval.) | reverse complement strand
AGGCGTTTTTATTATTAACATCTTTCAATCACCTTCGTGAGAATCTTCTTTCCCGAGATCATATTTAGTGGGACTTGCAGAACTCCTTATTAATGTTATGACTAGTGTATTTAGTGATTTTTACACTGTGATCAATTTGTATTAGTCCTACTGTTGTCAAGATCATCGACGTCGAAAAATGTTTCAGAAAATCCTTTTGGATACCACTGTGGTTTTATGATACCCCAGGAATCATCGATGAATGAGGATTAGTTAGAGGCCATTTCATCCTCGAAACTCATAAAGTAGTTTTTTTTTTTTTTTTTTTTTTTTTTTAATATTAATGTAAAAAACTTCATTTATTTTTATTTTCATGTATTTTTTTTTTTTTTTTCAAATTAAATTGCTTTAAAATTATAGTATTAATAAAAGTTAAAATATGTTGCTAATTATATTTAAAAATTTATTTATTTTGTTTTTTTTTAAAAAAAAAAAAAAATTATTAAAAATCCTGAAAGTTCATATATTGAATGAATAATTTTATAAAAATAATATCATTAATTAAACTAAAGTAAAACATAAATATTTTTTTTATTTAAAAAAAAAAATTCATTAAAATAATTATTAATATTTTTAATTTTGATTAAAATTGACTATTTATAATAATAAATGGTGTTTTTTTTTTTTTTTTTTTTTTTCTTTAATGAACATTATTATTTTCATTTTATATATGAGAATATATAAACAATTATTCCATCATAAGTTTTTGAAATATTTATAGTATTTTTAAATGTATTGAATAAATATTATTAATTAGGGAATTATTATTTTAAAAAATTAATTAAAAGGAACTTTCAAATAATGTTAGTATTATTCTGATTGAATGTTCCAAATTCCTATTTTTAAACTATAAAAAAAAAAAAAAATTAATATATTATTGAGTGCATCAATTTAGAAACTGCAATTATTCTAAATGTTGATAAAAGAATTTTTATATTTCGAAAATAATATATAACAAAAAAAAAAAAAAAAAAAAAAAAAAAAAAAAACATATAAAAATTGAAATCAGTGTTATATTGTTATATTGTTATAAATTTCGACTTAATTTAAATTAAATTTCTTTTATTCTAAATTAAATTTTTTATTTTCCTTGGAATTCTTTATATTAAAATCTAAAATCTAGAACTTCTAATTATAATATTAATTTACCAAGATTAACACAAATTAAATTTAATAATAGGAAAAAAAAAAAACAGGATTACTTTGTGTAACATAAATATTTATATATAAATAAATAAAATTTTCTAAATATTTTAATAATTAAAAAAAAAAAAAATTAAAATTAAAATATAAAAAAAAAAAATAAAAAAAAGAATATATTTAAAAATTAAGAATAAAATTAATAATTATAATAAAAATAATAAAAATAGATACAAAATAAAAAAAATTTAATAATAAATTTATAATCTTTTGTTTTTATAATAATATATATCTTCAAAATGGTTAGTAAATAAAAGTAATTTAAATTATTATATATATAAAGTAAAATAAATTAATAAATATCAATAATTTTATAGGGAAGTTTCTATTTTGGTCAATTAAAAACTTTATTATATAAAAATTTTATATATCAAAAAGAAGATAGAAAAAATACTATTATTATATTAATTTTGATTTTGTTATATCCCTTTATTATAAGTAATTTATAAAATAATTATAATATATAATTTTATTTGTATTTTTTTATTTTTATGTTTTTTTACATTATTAATGAATAATAATATCAATTATTATTATTATTACTGTATTTGAAATTATTAAATTATTAATGAAATAATGAATTAATTTTTTATTATTATTATAATTATTTTGATATTATAATATTTTTAATAAATTAATTAATTAATTAATTAATTATTATTATTATTATTATTATTATTATTATTATTATTATTATTATTATTATTATTATTATTATTATTATTATTATTATTACTATTACTATTATTATTATTATTATTATTACTATTACTATTATTATTATTATTATTATTGATATTATTACATTATTAATTAAATTATAAAACAATTTTTAATACATAAATTTATAGCCACAACTTTTGGTAACCGTGATTTTTTTGATGATTTTAGTGGAGCCGATAAAAATAGATTTGAAGGTTTATCTTTACCAGAAGATATAAATAATAAATTTGTTTCTTTGAATTATGGTAAATCTATTGGATTTATTGTTTCAGGAAAAAATGAAAACATAATTGATTCTATTATGCGTAATCAAATATTTAATCAATCTTCGATAAATCCAGTATTATTTGAAAATGAAGAAAATATGGAAAATTTTTATAAAAGTAATCCAGATAAATTACTAGCTGGAGTAATAATTAATCCAGAACAAATGTCATATACTATAAGAGTTGACGGTTCATCTATTCCAGACCCTTCATTAGATAAAAGTAGTAAATCTTTTTTAATAAGTAATAATTATATTAATGCATTTACCCCAATTCAAATGGCAATTGATCAAGCTCTTATTCAAACCAAAACCGGTAACAATACTATTAATATTATTGCTGATATTGGAAAATTACCATTAAGAAAAGTAGCTGAAAGTCAAAAATTAAAGTTTTGGGATATTTATGGTTTAGAACTTATTGTTTTGATTTTAGTTTTACCAATGTTAAAACCAGTGCAAAATATAGTATCTGAAAGAGAAAATAATATTAAATCTTTTATTATGCTCATTGGAATGAATCCTTTTATTCTTTGGTTATCATGGCTTATATATAATAGTGTATTAACTTTAATAATTACATTTTATATGAGTGTTGTGTTTGCGGTTTTAGGATTATTTAAACCTGTAATTTCAATTGCTATTTTTATTATTATGTTCCTTTTCGGAATTTCATTAAATAGTCTTGTTCTTTTAGCATCAACCTTTTTTAGAAATTCGAAAACTGCTTATGCAGTAATGGATACATCTTCATTAATATTTATTTTATTATATATTCCATTTTATTTCTGTCCTGAATATGTAAAAAATTTTGTTTCCTTCTTTATCTCATCAGTATCATCTGGAGTTGGATTAGAAAAAATTATTCTTTTTAAAAAATCAAATAAACCTCAACAGGAAGTATTTTTTCAGAAAGATATTTTAATAGCTATCGGCTTATTAGTTTGGAATGCCATTTTTTATTTTGTATTAGCATTAATATCTGATCATTATCAATCTGATGAAAATAAAATTAGTAAATCTAAAAAAAAACAGTTAGATTCAACTAATTATGAATACTTATCTCCATATGAAAAGGATATTGAACAATACCATGGAAGCGAAAAAAGTTTTGTTGAAGTTAGTCATATTTTTAAAGAATTTAAAAATAAGAATAATGACAAATTTTTAGCAGTAAATAATGTTTCCTTTAAAGCCTATAAAAATGAAATATTTTGCATTTTAGGACATAATGGTGCTGGTAAATCCACTCTTGTTAAAATTATGACTGGATTAATTCTTTCTGATAAAGGTACTATCTATTATGATGGACGAGATTTCAATGAAAATAAAATAAAAATTAGACAAGAAATGGGTAAGTTATCCAAATATATATATATATATATATAATTTTTTGATTTCAAAATTAATAATAAATAATTAAATAATTAAATAATAAATAATAAATAATAAATAATAAATAATAAATAATAAATAATAAATAATAAATAATAAATAATAAATAATAAATAATAAATAATAAATAATAAATAATAAATAATAAATAATAAATAATAAATAATAAATAATAAATAATAAATAATAAATAATAAATAATAAATAATAATAACCATTACATAAGCACCTACAACAACAATAATAATAACTAATTTAACTGAAAATTTTTATATATATATTTATATATTTTTTCTTAGGTATTTGTTCACAAGATAATATATTTTTCAATTTATCTGTTGAACAAAATATACATATTTTCAGTGGATTAAAAGGTATTGAAGATTATAATGTTGATGAAATTTTAGAAAAAGTAGATTTATTAGATAAAAAGACTACAAAAGTTGAAGAACTTAGTGGTGGTCAAAAAAGAAAGTTATGTATTGCTCTTGCCATTTTAGGCAATCCAAAATATTTATTTTTTGATGAACCAACGACAGGTCTTGATCCAGTTTCCAGAAGAAATATTTGGAATTTGTTATCTTCATTGAAAAAGGATAAAATTATTTTCTTAACTACTCATTATATGGATGAAGCTGATATTTTAGCTGATCGTAAACTTATTTTAACCAGAGGTGTTATTCGTTGTCTTGGAAGCAGTGTTTATTTGAAGAATCACTTTAGAATGATGTATTTCTTAAATATTCAAACTAATTATCCAAAAGAGGTCAATAATATCATTCAATCAATTATTCCAACAGCTATTATTGAAAATAATAAAAATAAAAATAAGCAAGATAATTTTACATGGAAATTACCAATTGATACTACATCTCAGTTTAAAAATCTTTTTAATGAAATAGATAAGTATAAAAATAATGATAACTTAATTATTAATTATTCAATTAAGTCACCTTCATTAGAAGATATATTTATCAGTTTATCAGAAAATGATGTTCTTGATTTTAATGATGATAATAGTATAAGTGGAAATAATGACAAAGAAGAATATAATTCAGATGCTGATCATGATGTTTTAATTAATGATAAAAAATTACCTGATCCTGTTACTTATAATAAAATATCATCATCATCTCAATTTATAAAATTAATCAAATTAAGATATAAAATTTATATTAGAAACGTAATGTTTAATGTATATTCAATCTTTATTCCTGTTGTCTTATCTCTTCTCTTATTTATTGTATTAAGAATTATTGGAAGTAATGGTACAGTTAAATTTAATGAAAAAGAAATTTCCGCTAATACTTTATATAAGAACAGTAATGAACTTTTGAATATCGATTTAACGAATTCAGTTAATTTAGATAAATCATTTTTCAATGCTGATTCGCTTTTGAATAATGTTGAATATAATGATGTTAATAAATTTAACACTAATAATACTTCTTCCTTAAAAAGTAAAGATTTTACTTCCTCCATTTCTGGAAAATTATTAACAAATGATAATTATTCATTTGAAATTTATTATAATGAAACAAAACTTCATTCTATTCCATTCACTGTAAACCAAGCTTCAAATTTAATATTAAATTCTAAAGGTATTAAGGAAAAAATTACTGTAAAATCCTATCCATTTTCTTATTATGATTTTACTTCACGCCAAACTACTTTAAATACAAGTGGTATGATATTAAGTTATATCATAATTTTTGGATTAATTAAATTTGGTACCCAAGCCGTCTCTGAAAGAGCAGAATTTACTATTAAGCAATTAAATTTAAATGGTGTTAAAAATAAAACATATTGGCTATCTTTATTAGTCAATGATGCTTCCTTTGCAATTTTAAGTTGTGTATTAATTTTAATTGCAGGTATTATTTGTAAATATGAAGCTTTTATGAATATCTATTCTATAATTATTATGCTAGTAATTTTAATACTTAGGTAAGTAGATTAATAATATTTAAATTATTTATCACAATGTTTATTATTATAATTATTAATATTATTATTATTAAGAAAATATAAAAGTAAAAAAAAAAAAAAAAAAAAAAAAAAAAAAAAAATATTTATATATTATTAAAAAAAAAAAAAAAAAAAATGAATTGTATCCATAAAAATGAAAATGGTTTTAACAAATTTTTTATTAATTTTTTTTTTTTTTTTAATTAATAAAATTTATTCTATTTTATTTCTTTTATTCTTTTTTAGCACTATTGGCTCTTTACTTTTTCAATATTTCATTGGATTATTTTTTAAAAATAAAGTTACAGCTTATTCTTATATTCCTTCTATTAATATATTAATAATTGGAATTGAATACTTTATTGTTTCAATTATTACAGTAGCTTCTAGTGTTACTGCTAACACAGTATTTAATAAGTATATTAACTATACTTACGCAATAATGTCATTCATTTATCCATCCTTTAGTATTATTGTTTCTATGACCTCGTTAACATTAATAAAAGTTCTCAATGAATTAAATAATGAAATGTTTCCATTAACTTTATCAGGTTATTTATCTTTTGATAAGGGTATATCAATTATAATAATTGCTCTATTACTTTCTATCATTTTTTATTTTATAATTTTGATAGTTGTTGATGAAAAGAGAAATAGTATTAGAAAAGGAGGTAATAATGTACCTGAAATATTAAAAAAAGCAAATGAAGAATATCTTAGTAGTCATGAGAAAAATGTAGAAGATGAAGATAAATTAGTTAAGAACCATTTTAATGAGTATCCATTAAGTATTTTAGGAGTTAATAAGGAATTCAAAATTAAAGATAAAAATTCTAAAAATCATAATAATTTAAAGAGATCAAATTGGAACTATGGTGAAATTCATCACTCTCTTGATCCAAGACAAGTAAATCCTGTTAAAACAATTATTGAGGATGTTACTTTCCATGTTAATTGTAATGAATGTTTTGGTTTATTAGGTCCAAATGGTGCGGGTAAATCTACTCTTTTAAATATGTTAACTGGTTTAACTGCTCCTACTTTTGGTAATATTTATTATGATGGTAAAATAATATCTGATTACTCTGATTTGATTATTGGTTACTGTCCTCAGGAAGATATTTTCTGGAAGGAGTTAACTCTTAGAGAACATTTAGAATTTTTCTTAGAATTAAGAGGTTATCCAGAAGATCATATAAAGGAATATGCTGATCAATATCTAAGTTATTGTGAATTAGAAGAATATCAAAATAAAAAAGTTACTCAATTAAGTGGAGGTACTAAGCGTAAATTATCAGTATTATTAGCTGTTTGTGGCTACCCAAAATATATTATTTTAGATGAACCAACCGCAGGTATGGATCCACATACTAGAAGATTTGTTTGGAATATTATTGAAGATATAAAGAACAAACAACAATCATCTATTACTATGACCTCTCATTCTATGGAAGAAGCAGAAGCTCTTTGTGATCGTTTAACTATTCTTATAGATGGAAGATTAGGCTGTATTGGATCACCAAAATATTTAACGATGACCTATGCCACTGATTATACTTTAGAAGTTGAATCAGATAAATTAGAACAATTCCATAAATCTTATATTGAAAGTCCAAATTCAGTGCTTAATGGTATAAAATACAGAGTAACGAATGAAACTGAAGAAAGTTATAAATATTATATTGAAAATAAATGTGAAGTTGGAAAACTTTTTGAATTATTAGAAGATGCAAAGAATAAAAATATAATTAGTGATTATATATTAACAGAATCTTCCTTAGATAAAGTATTTATTGATTTTATTAAAAAATCAAATATTGAAAGTTAAAAACAATGTAAATAATACATTAGTGTAAATTAAAATAAATTAAAAAGAAAAAAAAAATAATAAAATAAATAAATAAATAAATAAATAAATAAATTAAATTAATGAAGTAATAGTATTAAATAATAGTAATTTCATTATTCTAATAAAAAATAAAGCAATAAAAATTTTTAATTCTTACGTTATTTTTTGTTTTTTTTGTATTTTGTTTTTATAGCTTAAATGTATATTTAATCAATAGGGCAATTAAACAAAAAAAAATAAAAATAAAAATAAAAATAGAGATTAAAAAATTTAAAAATGATAGTTTTTTAACACAAATAAATAAAAATAATTAAATAAATAAGTTAATAAATAAGTGAATAAAAAAAATAAAATAATTTTTTTTTTATAAAACGATATTAAAATATCACCATTTTTTTTTTTTTAATTGTATTTAATTCAAGAAGAATCCTTCTAATAAAAATTCTTCTATAATAATTGTTATGAATATTTTTATTTTTATTTTTTTTTTTTTTTTCTTAGTTCATCTTTCATATATATACCTCTTTCTTCAAATATATTTTTAATTTTATTTATAATTAGTTTTATTTGTTATTAAAATTATAGTAATTAATATTTTTTACTTATACACATAAATTTTACGAATAATTAAAAATAAAGTGGCTTATAAAATTAACTTATAAAATATACAAAAGTAATTTTTATAAATTTAAGATTTCTTATAAATTACTTATACACAATAATAATAAAATTAATATAAAAACTATCAATTATTATTCTAATGATGTTAACCTTCTGTAGGAATTATTGCTAACGATTATTAAAATAAATTCATTTAAATTAAGCATTAAACTATTAAAACTTTAATAATATTCTTCAACGTATTCTTGACCCAATTTTGAATAGTATTACATTCATGTAAAATAAATAATGAAAAGCAAAATTAAAATTTATTATGACTAATTTTTTTTTTTTTTTTTTTTTTTTTGTGTAATTTACTAAAAATATGTGTCTGATAACATATAATTAATATAATTTTTATAAAATATAATTATAAATATCTAAAAATTTTTAAAAAACTTTATAACAAAAAACTAATAAAAGTGGCTGGTTAATATTCAAAAATAAAATAAAATAAAATAAAATAAAATAAAAAAAAAAAAAAAAAAAAAAAAAAAAAAAAAAGGACATATTAAATTCTTTTAATGAATGTATGAATTTTTAATTATAATTGGAAAAACTAATTAATAATTTGAAATGGGCAATAAATCAAATAAAAAATCGTTTAATTCAAAACAAAAAGATAGTTAAAGTAAACATAATTTTAATCAAGAGAGCAATGATACGTATAATGAAAATCCTATATTAAGAAATTATAACTTTGGAAATATAATGCTATATATAAAAATGAATATATATATATATACAATCAGAAGGAAGAATAATATTAATAATATTATATTTATTTTTTATTTTAAATTTCATAAAATATAAGTTAATATTAATAATATATCTTTATTCACTATAACTTTTTATTAATTCTTTAATTAATAATAAATATAAATTTAATTATTAATAAAAAAAAAAAAAAAAAAAAAAAAAAAAAAGAATGAATTTGAGATAACAGATACATTAAAAGAACATTTACATTATATTGGTATTCCATATTATATAAATGGAAATCCTGAGAGTATTGATGATAAAAAATATAATAATATTAAATTAGCATTAACTTCTAATCCAATAAAAAATTGCAATGGGTTTCAGGTAGAAAAGTAATTTTTATATAACATATATTTCATTCAAAGATTATTAATTTATTATTTTAGTTATATATTAATAATTTATTTATTAATTTATTTATTTAATAATTTTATTAATTAATTAAATAATTAAACATTTATTTATTTATTTATTTATTTATTTATTTATTTATTTATTTATTTATTTATTTGTTAAATATTGATTTGAATAATATATAATATATAAGAATGCATTATTAAAATATTGTAAGGAATTATCAGGTGGAAAAAAAAAAATTTAATAATTTAAGACTTTATGAAAAGAGATATCCTGATGAAGCAAAAATATTCTTTAATGAAATTCTTCCATATATTATTGAACAAGCATTAAGTTACCAGAATATTTAAAAAAACCAATTCCTTTGCTCGGAAGATATATGAACATAGCAATAACTCTGAATAAATTACAAGTATTTTTTTTTTTTTTTTTTTTTTTATTATTTTAAAAAAAAAAAAAAATAAAATAAAATAAAAATAAGTGAGAACTTTAATTAAATTAATTAAATATTGATAAATGAGTATATAAATTAATAGCTTAATAAATAATAATAATAATAATAATAGCAATAATAATAATAATAGCAATAATAATAATAATAATAATAATAATAATATAATAATAATAATAATAATAACAATAATAACAATAATAATAATAATAATAATAATAATAATAATAATAAAAAGATTATATTTATATTGATAATGATAATAATTATTATTATTATCATTATCAATTTTTAATATTTATCAATTATAATAATAATTGATAAATATTAAAAATTCTAATTATTCTATTATATTATTGATTTATTATTTTAAAAAAGGTAATTTCATTATTTGCAAACCAGTTTTTATGTATATTTACAAATGAAAATTCAAAATTATATGACACCCCTTATTGTAGTTTTCTGAGTTTATTATCTACCGACGATTCCCCAGCTAATAATTCTGTTGAAAAAATTAGATGCGTTATTCATTATTTTGATAGAATGAGGAAAAAAGGTAATTGTTATATAATTATTCTAATGTCATTGTTTATAATAATATGAAAAAAAAGTTTTCATTGAAAATAAAGATTTATTATAAAGTGAAAGTATTTAAAATACAATTAATATTAATTATCAAAATTATTTTTGATATTATAATATTTATTATTAAAAGAACTCCACAATTTAAAAACTGAATTAATAACATTTCAAAGAGTTAGTTTGGATGAACAAAGTATTCCAGATTGGGAAAACACATCAGTAAAATTATGTAATATTATAATCGATAAAGAAAAATTTATTGAAGACTGTGAAAATATGATACAAGTTGATTTTGCAAATAGTTATATAGGTGATGGTGTTTTAACCCTCGTATGTATATATATATATATATATATATATATATTATTTAATTGTACATTTTTTATACAATAATATATACAACTTATAATAGAAGTATTAACTTTGTTCTTTAATAATATAATTATAATAAAAATAATTGAATATTAAAAATTTTTAGGGCTGTGTTCAGGAAGAAATTCGATTTGCAATAAATCCAGAATTACTCGTATCTTTGAATTTTACACAAAGATTAGATCCGTTAGAAAGTGTTTATATTATTGGAGTGGAACGAGTTTCCAAATACAAAGGTTATGGATACACATTTCAGTATGATGGGGATTATGATGATAGTTCTATAGCATTGTAAATATTTTTATAAAATATAATTTTAATACAATTAAAATAATAATATTTTTTAAATAAATGTTTTAACATTAAATTTAATGAAATAAATAAATAAATAAATATAATAAATATAATAATTTAACTATAATTTTCTTTTTTCCTTCATTAAAAAAAAAAAAAAAAAAAAAAAAAAAAAAAAGTGATAAATGGAATAGAAAATCAACTGAAATTGTTGCTTTAGATGCAGGTTATTATAGTTCATCATATAAAAAATATATACAATTTTCAGAGAAGGAAACTAAAAGAGAAATGAATAAATTATATGCAGGCTTTAAAGAGAATGAATTTTCTATTTTAAAGAAAGGATCCTATATTGCCACTGGAAATTGGGGTATTTTATATTGAAAATTATTAGTTTAATAAAAGTATATAAAGTAGTTAATAAATAATAATATTTTTAAATAAATTAAAGTATTAGAAATAAATTAATATGTTAAATTTAAAATAAAATAAAAGGATGTGGGGTATTTAATGGTGATATAGAATTAAAATCATTATTACAAATCATAGTAGCTTCACATGTAGAAAAGAACATTTATTATTGTTCATTTGGTAATATTAAAATTATAAATGGTTTATCTGAACTAATTTCAAATCTTAGAAAGCATAATATTACGACAGGTTAATATATATATATAAATAGATATTTATTTAAAGGAAATAAAATAAAACTAAAAAATAAATATTTACATATATAATCTATTTTTGTACTAATAACTTTTTTTTTTTCATTTCATTTTAAATAATTTTAAATATATTTCATTTATTTTATTATATTATATTAAAATATATAATATATATAATATAGATATATTATATAAACTTATAAAAGCTTATAATAATGAAGTAATATTTGAAAAAGTTAACAAGGATTCTCCACCAAAAATAACTCTTTTCAATTATATAATGGAAAAAATTAAAATAGTTAAAATATAATTTTATTTATTTTATAGTTTATTTTAATTGAAATTAATAAAGATTTAAATGTAATAATAAATTTTTGATTTTAAATATTTTATTTTAATTGTAATTAATGAAGATTTAAATGTAATAATAAATTTTTGATTTTAAATATTTTATAATAATATTTATTAATTATTAATTAATAAATATTATTTTATTAGTTAATAATATTTTAATTTATAAATAATTTGTGAGTATTAAAATAAGTTCAATTTACAAAATATAATATATATATTTCAATTATTTATTATTAGTAGTTAAATTATAATTTTATTATATTTTATTATTCATTATATGTAAAGATAAATATGTCTATAATGCTAAATTAAAAGTGAAATTTTCAAAAAAAAAAAAAAAAAAAAAAAAAAAAAAAAAAAAAAAAAATATGTATATATATATATATATAAAATAAAATTTATAAATATTTATATTTATTCTCTAATAAATATAAATATAAACTATTATTATTATTTTCACTAGCTTCTTCTGAATTATCTTTACCAGGAATCAAAGTTTTGAAGAATTTTATTGGAATCTCATCAGGACAACAAACTTTAAAGTTAGGGGTAAATTCGAAAAAAAGATTGATTATTAAATTTTACAATAGCTACATGTGTTTAAATAATACTCAAAAAAAAAATACAATTATAAAATAATACTAAAGAAAAAATACAATAAATTCATTACAATAATAATATATAGGAACTACATGACATTATTAATTATATAACTCCAATATTACTACATACCCAGATTAAAATAATATAATAAAAACAGATTTACTTAGAAAGACTGTAGAAAGCTCCAGTCTTTCTATAGACTCAATTTTCTCTCTTCATACTAGAAGTCACTTAGAAAAGGATAACCATCTATTATAATCAGAATTACAGAAAACTGTAATTAGTACACCAGATATAGGCCATTCCTTTTCCTTCGACCCTCAAATGGTATAAAAAGTTCTCTCAGAAATTTATATTTTATATATTTTTAAATAAATTAACTATTTCTAACAATATAATTGTAACTTTTATTGATTTTATAAATAAAAATTATATTGAATTTTAAAAAAAGAAATATAGTTATACTAAGATATGATGAAAATTAAATTATACACTATACTTAATTATACACTATATTAAACTATAGTATTTAAAATAAATAACGTATTACACTTTCATATCACTTTATATATATATTTTATTTGTACTTTATTAAAATTATGTAAATTTATTACAGATCGTATTTAGTATTAAATGTTATTATATTATAATAACAAAAAAATTTCTTTATTTTTTAATATTTGAATATTTACAAATATATATATATATTTGTAAATATACATATATATATATATATATCAATGTTTTTCTTATAATTTTTATTAATTTTTAGATTTTATTATTTAATTATAAAATTTAATTACAAAAAAATCATTTTTATTTTTTATTATCTAATTATAAATTTAAATTAAATCAAAACTATTTTTAGTTTTTATTATCTAATTATAAATTTTAATTAATCAAAAATCATTTTTAGATTTGGTTATCTAACTTTTAAATTTTAAAAGTATGCCAAAACTATAGCAAAGGTTAATAATAAAGAATTACCTAATTTATAAATGGAATTAGCTCCAGAATTAGCTTCAGTATCAGTTTTAGAAAAGGCATTGACTGTTGATTTAGTATCATCTTTTGCTGCAGCAGAACAGGTAGCACTATTTAATAATTCTTTAAGAATTGTAAAAACTTCAACAAAACCTTCACCATTAATACCTTCACTATATTGACTATTTGTTTGATCTACAATAGCAGTTAAAGCATCATTTAATACAATTGAGCATTTCTTGGATTTACATGTTGCCCCAACATTATATTCATTAATTTGTAATCCTTGGATATGATCTTTACCAACTGGACATAAATTACCATCACCATCAGTACTACAGTCTAAATATTTTAATTGTTTTGAAAAATTTAGAGTTTTCTTATCTTCAAGGGCCTTGAAATCATTTTCACCTTTACAATTTGGTATATAAGAGAATGGATTTTCAAAGAATTTAGAACAGTCTTCAGAAAGAACATATGGACATACTTCTTTGTAATTATCCAGAGTAATTTGTTCACCTATACATTTGAATTCCTTAACTGTATCAATTTGCTTTTGACATTCTGGTCCAGCATTGAAATCTCTCTTAAAAAGTTCTAATGAATAAACTGTGGATGCAGTAAGAATAGTTAAAAGTTGAGTTATGAATTTCATTTTAATTTTTTTTTCAATAACTTATATAGACTTCGGTTTATTTATCTAAAATAAATTTATTACTATTTATTTTATTTTTTTATTTTATATTTAATTTTATACTTTATTTTATATTTTATTTTAAATTTTATTTTTTTTATATTCTATATTCTTTTTTTTTTTTTTTTTATTTTATTATTAATTTTATTTTTTTTTTATTATTATTTATTTTTTTTTTTTTTATATTTTAATTTTATTGTTTCATGTTTTATATTTTATATTTTATTTTTATTTTTATTTTTTTTGATTTTTACTTTTTTTGATTTTTAATTCTAAAAAAAAATTTTACTATTTATATACTTTTTTTTCTGGTCACATACAAATTTTTCAAATTCATTTTTCAATGTTTAAAATATTACAAATAATATATAAATTATTTTATTATTTATTTTTGTTTTCTTTTTTTTCTTTTGCTCTTATTTTCTATTAATTAAATTACAATTACTTTTATAAAAAAGTCTATTTTTTTTAAAACTTTATATACTAATTAAAATTTAATTTAAAAGAGAAAAAAAAAAAATTAAATTATGTCATATTTTTAAATATTGAATTGTATAACATGTCAAAAACTAATTAAATTGATATAAAATATAAATAATAATCTTATTTAGTATAAAAATTACTTATGTATAAAAATATAAATATATTAATAGTTTTGTTAAAGAAAAATTGATATATATTATATGTTGTTGCAGTATGATTTTATATTTTACATTTAATTGTTATATCACAAAATTCTTATAATTGTTAATATAATGATGTTAAGATTAAATGTCAAATTTAAAGTCACGCTACAACATAGAACTATGAAAATTTTTTATATTTATATACTTTTTTCTTTAGTTATGTTAATAATTTAATACATAATTCATTTTTCGGTGTTAAAAATATTAAATATATATATATTTTTTTTATTAATTGCCTTCTTTTTTTTTTTTTTTTTTTTTTTGTTTTTATTTTCTATTAATTAAATTGAAATTTCTTTTATAGAAATGTACTGGAATTTTCTTATTTTATTAGTCAATTTTTTAATAAAAAATTTATATGCTAATTAAAATTCAATTTAAAAGAGGAAAAAAAAAAAAAATTAAATTATGTCATATTTTTAAATATTGAATTGTGTAACATGTCAAAAACCAATTAAATAGATATAAAATATAAATAATAATCTTATTTAGTATAAAAATTACTTATTTATAAAAATATAAATAAAGTACAAAGTTCAGGTTCGGTTCATTTAAGGTTTATTCTTTATTTGGAGGATATAATTTATATGTTTTATAAAAATAATTTTATTTAAATTTTGTTTATTTAGAAGAATTACATTTACTTATCATTATTTAAAATGTAAACTAACATTTATTCCTAAAATTAATATTTATTTTCATATTTTGATCTCAAGAATTACACTAATCTACTATTTCTTATTCTTGGACAAAGAAATAAAACTATTTCCAAATATTTTTCTCTTTTATAATTATTTACTATAATAAAGTTTTCCTATATTAAAGTATAAATATTAATTTACTTTCATTAATTTTAAAAATTAAATAATAAAAATATATAAATTAATTTCTAATAAGAAATACAATAAAAACTAGATTAATACATAAATTTATGCTTTTACTACATTTCTTAATTAACATAAATTTATTATTAATTAGAGTTTTTTATTTCTATTTCATATCATAGTTAATGTTAAAAAAATTATTCAAAAATTTATAATTGTGGATATAAAGATTAAATGTCAAATATAAAAATTAAATGACAAATATGAAATCACTACAACGTAAAACTATGAAAAACATTATTTAATATTTGTTTAATTATTTGTATTATTATTTTCTTATATTGTTATAATTATATTTTTATTAGTATAAAATATTTTATATAACATTTTTAATTATATAACTAAAATAAAATTGATATTTCTATTTTTAATTTTATATAACTTTATAATTATTGTATAAGAAATTAATGAGTATTTTGGTTTTTAAATAAGAAGCAAAATAATATTTCACTCCAAAAATAATTATTTAACAGAGTTTATCAATAATTAATTACATAAATGTAAATATTACTTGTTAAAATGTAATTTCCATTAATGATATTAATTAATTAATTAATTAATTAATTAATTTTTGGTTATTAAATAAATAAAATATTAAATTTTATATTAAAATTTTATTTGATGTCTATATACATAATTTTATTGGTTTATTATTTGAATGTTTCATAAAATAATTTTGTGATATAAAATGTAAATAAAAACTTTAATTATTAATAAATTATTTTATTAATAATTACATAAAAATAAATTAATAAATCATTTGTAAATTCGTGACATAAATAAAACGTGATCGAAAATAACGTGATAAAATTAAAATTATGTAAAGACATAAAATTATGAAAGAACATAAAAATTAATGTAAACATAAAATTTATGTAATAAATTTTATGTTATGTTAAAATTGAAATAATTTATAAATTTCTTTTTATTATTTTTATTATTTTTATATTTAATATTTTATTTTATTATATTTTTAATTATTTTTAATAATTATTATTTTATATTAATATTTTATTAATTATAATAAATTTATATTTTTATTATTATTTTTATGAATATTTTATTTTAATATTTTATATTTTATTTTATACTTTTATATTAAATACTTTAAATACTTAATAGTTACTCTAAGAGAATTAATTAATTAAATAGTTTATTATGAATTTCAAATATAAAAACAAGAATAATTCTTTATAATTATTCTTTGCAGCACAATTTTATGCCAAAATTATATTATAATTATTTTATATTTTCGAATAATAAATAAATACATGTATTAATAAATTTTATAATTATTTTTAAATAAATAAATAAATTTTATAATAAAATAAATACTTTATAAAACTTCTCCCAACAAGAGAACTTGAACCAAAGGCGTACTTTATCATTTGGGCTTAATTTTTTGATTAAAGTGATATTACAATAATAATTTATATTAAGTTGCAATTTAAACTTTTATCAATCATATTTTGATTTGCACTTTTATGTACATAGAGAATATAAAGTATAACTCGATTCGATATATCAAGAGAAGAATATTAATTTATTTAATATTAAATTAATTTATTTAATCTAAAATTAATATTTTTAATTTCATATTGATATGATTATTATATGACCTTTATTTATTAAAATAAAAAAATAAATGTTGAATATAGCAAAGAATATAAAGAAAAAGTGCATTTCGAAAAATTTCATTTCAGAAAATTTTAATAAATAGATAAATAAATAATAAAATAAATAAATAATAAATTTATTATAATATAATAATAAATAAAAAATTTATAAATTATAAATAATTAAAAAAATTTTTTTTTATTTTATTATATTTTTATTTATTGGATAAAAAAAAATAGTATAATTTTAAAAAATTTTTTTTTCTTTTATGGATTATTGAATCAATGAATAATAATATTAATTATAATAATAATAATAAAATTTAATAATGATAATAAAATATTTTTATATTTTTATTTAAATTAAATCAATTTTTCATTTATATTTTAAAGCTTTTAAAATAATAATCAATATAATAACGTTTTATCAAATACCATATAGTTTTTTCTTTTTATTTATTAATTATTTAATAATTTTATTTATATATCGTATTTTTCAAATAAATAAATAACATTTTTTTTTAATGAATTATTTATAAATATTTCTTTTATTAAAAAATTTTATTAGTAATATAAGATTTTTTAAGCCATGTTGGTCCAGTCGGTTAGGACGATACAGGTCACTGTAGAGGGCGGGGTTCGAATCCTCGGCATGGCACCAAATAATCGGATGAGGTTTCTATCCTGGGATATCATGAGACCACACGTGATGTCCATAAGGCTTTCCCTCAGATGATTATTTCACCCAACCCTGATACTACGCTTTGAATTGAAGCATAGACCTTGATGATTGTAAAATTTCCAATCGCCAATGATTACACCCACTAGGGAGGAGTTAATGGTTCCGTTCTGATGCTCGTGGTCATTAGAGATATATGTAGGAACGTTAGGAATGCATCTCCGGGCAGTGTGTAACGACGATTGAGAGCGGCGAAGCTGATACAGTATGCCAATAACTCATCACCTTACAGTTAATTAATAACTGTATGGCCATATGGGAGATGGGTACCCATATGTGCAAGTCTATGTTTTTTTTTTTTTTTTTTTTAAGATTTTTTAAAATACTGTGCAAGGACTTAAAAAATAATATCTAAATAATTAATTGATTATTTTACATCTTTTAATTTTTTTAATAATTATATTTTAATTATTAAAATTAAAATATAATTATTAAAAAAATTAGAAAATAATTATTAAAATTAAAATATAATTATTAAAAAAATTAGAAAATAATTATTAAAATTAAAATATAATTATTAAAAAAATTAAAAAATAATTATTAAAATTAAAATATAATTATTAAAAAAATTAGAAAATAATTATTAAAATTAAAATATAATTATTAAAAAAATTAGAAAATAATTATTAAAATTAAAATATAATTATTAAAAAAATTAAAAAATAATTATTAAAATTAAAATATAATTATTAAAAAAATTAAAAAATAATTATTAAAATTAAAATATAATTATTAAAAAAATTAAAAAATAACTATTAAAATTAAAATATAATTATTAAAAAAATTAGAAAATAATATCTAAATAATTAATTATTTTACATCTTTTAAGTCCTTGCGCAGTGATATAAAATGAAATATTCAAACATATTATGTTTAGTAATGTTAAGTTTGTTTGTAATTAAAAGTATAAGAAAGTTGTTAAATAGCCTTTTTAATTATATGTAGTTTTTATATAAAATTAAATAAATAAATAAATAATAAATTAATAAATTTAATAAATAAATCCCAACAAAAGTACATCGAACTTTTGAGTTGTATATCAGTAGTATTTTAAAAAATCTTAAATTACTAATAAATTTTTTTAATTATATTTTAAATTATTATCCTTTACATCTTTTAATTTATTAATATTTATTTTTTTTATATATAAAAAATAACATTAATTATATATATTTTAAAAAATTATAAATCGTTTAAAATGTATGATAAAATATTTAATGAATATTTATTATTATATAATGTATATTATTATATATATATTTCTTTTTTTAAAATTTGATTTTAAATTTATTTATTTATTTATTATTGTTATATTTATTTATTTTTTATTTATTATAGTTATATTTATTTATTTTTTATTTATTATAGTTATATTTATTTATTTTTTATTTATTATAGTTATATTTATTATTTATTTATTATAGTTATATTTATTAATTTTTATTTATTTAGTTACTTATTTAAATTATATATATTATTTATTTGTTTTATTATTAATTTATTTATTTATTAACTTTTTAAAAAAATTTTGTGAAATGAGACTTTGTCAGAAATGAAATTTTTTATGTGATTTTCCATATTGAAATTTTTCGAAATGCACCTCCCCCAAAATTTATGTTTAAATTTTATGTTTACATTAATTTTATGATTTTATATAAATATATTTTATATCACTTTACATTAAATGAGTGTGTGTCATTTCGCAAAATTTCATTTCTGAAAAGTTTCATTTCGCAAAATTTTAATAAATAAATAAATAAATAATAAAATAAATGAATAAATAAATAAATAAATAATAAAAAAATAAAAAAAAAATATAAAATAAAAAATAAAAAATAAAAAAAAATAAAAAATATAAAATAAAAAAAAAAAATATAAAAATATAAAATATAAAATATAAAATTAAAAAAATATAAAAAATAAAATAAAAAATATAAAATATATAATTAAAAAAATATAAAAATATAAAATATAAAATAAAAAATATAAAAATATAAAAATATAAAATATAAAATAAAAAATATAAAAATATAAAATAAAAAATATAAAATATAAAAATATAAAATATAAAATATAAGAATATAAAATATAAAAATATAAAATATAAAAATATAAAAATATAAAATAAAAAATATAAAATATAAAATATAAAAAATAGATACCACCTAAAATCATCCTATCTTTGTGCTACTTTTAACTCCCTTTTTTATGATGTCCTCATCTTTTTTTTTTTTTTTTTTTTTTTTTTTTTTTTTTACTGAATTATTTATAAATATTTCTTTTATTAAAAAAATTTTATAGTAATTATTTTTTTAAAATACTGCGCAAGGACTTAAAAGGTGTAAAATGATTAATTAATTATTTATATATTATTTTTTAATCTTTATAATAATTATTTTTTAATTATATTTTAATTTTAATAGTTATATTTTAAATTATTAATACTTATTTTTAAATATATATAAAATTATTATTAATTATATATTATCGAACATTTAAAATGTATGATAAAATATTTTATTTTTTAAAGCTTTAATTCTAATGAATATTTATTATTATATAATGTATATTTATTATGTATATGTATATAAATATTTTTCTTTTTTTTTAAAAATTTAATTTTAAATTTATTTATTTATTATAGTTTTATTTATTTATTTTTATTTATTTAGTTATTTATTTAAATTATATATATTATTTATTTATTTTATTATTAATTTATTTATTTATTAACTTTATAAAAAATTTTTGCGAAATGAAACTTATGTAAATTTTCCGAAATGAAACTTTCCGAAATGAAATTTTTCGAAATGCACACTATTGATCATATGTAAATTAATCAAATGATTAATTGATGGTTTATTAATTTATTTTTATCAATTTTTTTTTTTTTTTTTTTTAAAGACTGAAGACTTTTAATCAAATAAAATTTTTATATAAAATTTAATATTATATTTATTTAAAAGCTAAAAAAATAAATTAATTAATAGCTAATGGAAATACTATTAAAAAGTAATATGTTTATTACCTTTCCCTAATCAATAATTATTGATTCTTCACAATTCCTTTTTACTTTTTGTAGAGCAAAAATAATATCAAGTTTTGTGCTATTACTAAAAAAAATATTAACACACTTATCGCCTATTTATATATATTATTTTATTAAATTTTTTGTTTTCGGATTTATTTTTTATTATTTTATTTTTTTTTTTTTAAATCCTGTCTTTACCTCCCTCAAGGCATAGAAATATTAATATAGCCACAATACTTTGGTATGCTTTCGCTTAGACAGATATTGTCCCTACTGGACCGCCTTACTGAGTGTTTAGCATTGGCGCTCTGAAATACATATTAATGTTGAGAACCAGGATAGAACCTTATCGATTTTTTTCTGATTTAGTATTATTCTTTTCAGTGATTTTCATATTTATGTTCTGTAGATATACTTTTTGTATACTTTTTTGTGATATATAAAATATATCATTCTAGCTTTCATTTTTCTAGTTCTAATGTATAATCTAAATTTCTTATTTTAGATATTTTAAAATGAGATTTGTTTTTATTTATAATTATATTTAACTTTTTAATAATTCTAGTAATATCTATGTATTCTATATAGATTCCTGTAATACTGATTAGTTTGTTTTTATTTTTATTTATTTATACATTTATTCATATTTTAGGTTTTCGAATTCATTAATTAAATATTACAAAATAGTTATAGTTATTTTGAACATATATTTATTCATCTAAATTGGTGCAAAGGAATAGAATTTTAATATAAAGTTATTTATAAGATCATGAAAAATATCTATTATCCAACATTAATAATAATTAATTTTAATGTATACATAATAATTACTATATTTTTTAATATTTTTTTTTATTAAAGAAAATTACTACAATTTATAATATTTTCTATTATTGATAATTAGTATAAATATTTTTATTTTTTATTAATTTTATTTATAATTTATTGCAAAAATATTTTTTTTTTTTTCAAAATTTTTACTAAATAAAAAAATTGAAATGTTATAAAGATCAATGTAAAACATTAAATTTTATAATATTTTTTATTTATTTTATGATTTCATTATATATATAAAATATAAAGTATTAATACATTATTTTTTATTAGTTACATGAGTTTTTTCAATATTTATTCTGTTATAATTCTATATTTTTTAATGAAAAATGAAAATGTGAAAACAAAAATAATAATAATAATAATAATAATAATAAAAAAATAAAATAAATTAACTATTTTAATTTAAAAATTCTAATTCTGGCATTGAGAGTACCAATCATTAAGTTTAACACATTTTCCTTCTTTACAACAGGTACTACCATTGTAATTGTTACCACCACATTGAGCATACAATGGAACACAATTACCACTAGCAGAAGATGAAGGAGCATCATTATTGCTATTACCACCACCCCACCAGGAATTACCATTATTATTCCACCATGAATTACCACTACCATTCCACCATGAATTACCATTATTATTGTTATTATTGTTGTTATTGTTGTCATTGTTTGTTGGAGTAGATTTTGGAACTGTTGCAGTTTGTGGATGGTCATTAGCACTGGCTGCAGGCAATGTTTTAGCTTGAGCTGAGGTTGCACCTCCAGATGGTAGAGTTTTAGCACCAGTTGAAACTGGAATAGTCTTTGGATTTGAACCAGCACTTGCAGCTGGAAGTGTTTTATTACCACTAGTAGATTTAGCGCCAGCATCAGGAAGTGTTTTTACTGTAGCTTTACCGCCTGTTCCGGCTGGAAGAGTCTTAGAAGCAGCACCTCCTGGGAGTGTCTTAGAAGCTGCTCCACTTGGAAGAGTCTTACCTGGAAGAGTCTTTGAAGCAGCACCTCCTGGAAGAGTCTTGGAAGCTGCTCCACCTGGAAGAGTCTTTGAAGCAGCACCACCTGGGAGTGTCTTACCTGGAAGAGTTTTGGAAGCTGCACCTCCTGGAAGAGTCTTAGAAGCAGCTCCACCTGGAAGAGTCTTAGAAGCAGCACCTCCTGGAAGAGTCTTAGAAGCAGCACCTCCTGGAAGAGTCTTAGAAGCTGCTCCACCTGGGAGTGTCTTAGAAGCTGCTCCACCTGGGAGTGTCTTAGAAGCAGCACCTCCTGGAAGAGTCTTAGAAGCAGCTCCACCTGGGAGTGTCTTACCTGGAAGAGTCTTAGAAGCAGCACCTCCTGGAAGAGTCTTAGAAGCAGCACCTCCTGGAAGAGTCTTAGAAGCTGCTCCACCTGGGAGTGTCTTACCTGGAAGAGTCTTTGAAGCAGCACCTCCTGGAAGAGTCTTAGAAGCAGCACCTCCTGGAAGAGTCTTAGAGGCCGCACCACCTGGGAGTGTCTTGGAAGCTGCACCTCCTGGAAGAGTTTTGGAAGCTGCACCTCCTGGAAGAGTCTTGGAAGCTGCTCCACCTGGAAGAGTCTTAGAGGCCGCACCACCTGGGAGTGTCTTACCTGGAAGAGTCTTAGAAGCTGCTCCACCTGGGAGTGTCTTACCTGGAAGAGTCTTAGAAGCTGCTCCACCTGGGAGTGTCTTAGAAGCTGCACCACCTGGAAGAGTCTTAGAAGCTGCTCCACCTGGGAGTGTCTTAGAAGCAGCACCTCCTGGAAGAGTCTTAGAGGCCGCACCACCTGGGAGTGTCTTACCTGGGAGTGTCTTAGAAGCTGCTCCAGTTGGAAGAGCCTTACCTGGAAGAGTCTTAGAAGCTGCTCCACCTGGGAGTGTCTTAGAAGCTGCTCCACCTGGAAGAGTCTTTGAAGCAGCTCCACCTGGAAGAGTCTTACCTGGAAGAGTCTTAGAAGCTGCTCCACCTGGGAGTGTCTTACCTGGAAGAGTCTTAGAAGCTGCTCCACCTGGGAGTGTCTTAGAAGCAGCTCCACCTGGAAGAGTCTTACCTGGAAGAGTCTTAGAAGCTGCTCCACCTGGAAGTGTCTTTGAAGCAGCTCCACCTGGAAGAGTCTTACCTGGAAGAGTCTTAGAAGCTGCTCCACCTGGGAGTGTCTTACCTGGAAGAGTCTTAGAAGCAGCTCCACCTGGAAGAGTCTTAGAAGCTGCACCTCCTGGGAGTGTCTTACCTGGGAGTGTCTTAGAAGCTGCACCACCTGGAAGAGTTTTAGAAGCAGCTCCACCTGGGAGTGTCTTACCTGGAAGAGTCTTGGAAGCTGCTCCAGTTGGAAGAGCCTTACCTGGAAGTGTCTTTGAAGCAGCTCCACCTGGAAGAGTCTTAGAAGCTGCTCCACCTGGAAGAGTCTTAGAAGCAGCACCTCCTGGAAGAGTCTTAGAAGCTGCTCCACCTGGAAGTGTCTTACCTGGAAGAGTCTTGGAAGCTGCTCCACCTGGGAGTGTCTTAGAAGCTGCTCCACCTGGAAGAGTCTTAGAAGCAACACCTCCTGGAAGAGTCTTAGAAGCTGCTCCACCTGGAAGTGTCTTACCTGGAAGAGTCTTAGAAGCTGCACCACCTGGGAGTGTCTTACCTGGAAGTGTCTTTGAAGCAGCACCTCCTGGGAGTGTCTTTGAAGCTGCTCCACCTGGGAGTGTCTTACCTGGAAGAGTCTTAGAAGCTGCTCCACCTGGAAGAGTCTTAGAAGCTGCACCTCCTGGAAGAGTCTTAGAGGCCGCACCACCTGGGAGTGTCTTACCTGGGAGTGTCTTAGAAGCTGCTCCACTTGGAAGAGTCTTACCTGGAAGAGTCTTAGAAGCTGCTCCACCTGGGAGTGTCTTTGAAGCAGCACCTCCTGGAAGAGTCTTGGAAGCTGCACCTCCTGGGAGTGTCTTACCTGGGAGTGTCTTTGAAGCTGCTCCACCTGGAAGAGTCTTACCTGGAAGAGTCTTGGAAGCTGCTCCACCTGGGAGTGTCTTTGAAGCAGCACCTCCTGGAAGAGTCTTAGAAGCTGCACCACCTGGGAGTGTCTTACCTGGAAGTGTCTTTGAAGCAGCACCTCCTGGGAGTGTCTTTGAAGCTGCTCCACCTGGGAGTGTCTTACCTGGAAGAGTCTTGGAAGCTGCTCCACCTGGGAGTGTCTTAGAAGCTGCTCCACCTGGAAGAGTCTTAGAAGCTGCACCTCCTGGAAGAGTCTTGGAAGCTGCACCTCCTGAGAGTGTCTTACCTGGGAGTGTCTTTGAAGCTGCTCCACCTGGAAGAGTCTTACCTGGAAGAGTCTTGGAAGCTGCTCCACCTGGGAGTGTCTTTGAAGCAGCACCTCCTGGAAGAGTCTTAGAGGCCGCACCACCTGGGAGTGTCTTACCTGGGAGTGTCTTAGAAGCGGCAGCTCCACTTGGAAGAGTCTTTGAAGCTGCACCACCTGGAAGAGTCTTACCTGGAAGAGTCTTAGAGGCTGCTCCACCTGGGAGTGTCTTTGAAGCAGCACCTCCTGGAAGAGTCTTAGAAGCAACACCTCCTGGGAGTGTCTTTGAGCCAGTATTTGATGAACCACCATTACCAAGATAAACCTTTGCATATGGGAAATCAGCAGTACCACTAGTTCCTGAACCAGTACTACCAGCTTCACCTAAAACTTTTGCTTCATGCATTTTACCCATTTTCATACCAAGTTTTTCCCATTGTTCGAAGTGAGCTGTTATATCAATAGTACCGCAATCACGAGCGGTCTGACGTATACTGAAGTATTGTTTAAATGTAGTATCACCAACAATAGAAGGACCAGTACGAGTGTTTTCATATACAGTATATTGTGCACCATCTATAGTAAAATCGCCATGTTTTTTATTACCTACCCAATCTCCGGGACGATATTGACTAAGCCAGTTATCAACAATATAGTATTCTACAAGTGGTTCTTTAGTCCAACCATAAATACCCACATAAGAATAATCTACATTAGAAATACTTTGTTTTACGAGTTTAAAATCGGCATACATATGTCCAATTTCAGTATGAGTTTTTGTAGAATCAAAGGAAAGACCAGAACGACACAAATAATCCTTTGCATTTTGAAAGGTACATGAAAAAGAACCATCAGAATAGAAAGTAGCACTATTATTACCACTATCAGACCATATTTCATAACCTACATCTCCAATGGTTCCAACCTTATTTGAAGTTTCTTTTACACTTTGACCAGAATGTGAAGAAGAGCTACAAAAACTTTGTGCATTAACTACACATGTTGTCGTAGCTAAAACTAATTGTAAAAGTTTAAAAGATTTCATTATATATATAATTTTTCTATGCTTTTTTATTTTATTTTATTTTTATTCCTAATTTTACAATATAATATAAAATAAAAAATAAAATAAAAAAATATACATATATATTTTACAAAAAAATATATAGAAATTATTATTTTAATAATAATAAAAGCTATAAAAGAAAAGAAGAAGAAAAAAAAAAAAAGTGTACAGAAAAGAAAAAGATAAAATACTTTATATATATTATTTAGTGAATAAAAAAAATAACTTTATCAATATACAATTGTAATAGTAATTATTATATAATAATATTTATAAATAAAGAAAATGTACCATCTATAAGTTTATAATATAATTAAATCTTATAAAATACAATATATGCAATCTTACCATAAAATTCTTGAAATTTAAAATTTTTAATTACTATAATATCTTTTATCTATTTCATACTTTATTAATTATTAAATGTATTATAACAAACTTTAAATATTATATTTTTCTTTATTAAAATATAAAATTTATTATATATTGTTAGAAATAAAGTTTAATATTGAGTATTATTTTTACATTAAAAAAGAAAAATATGAAGGTTTCTTTGAAATTACTATTTTAAAGTTTATATATTTTTATATCCATGGATAATAGAAGAAAATGAAAAAAATAAAAAATAGAATAAAATAAAATAAAATAAAATTTACTAAAAAAAATAAAAATTATACTATTAATATCAATAATACATAAATAAAAAATGAATAAAGAAGAAAGGATTTTAATTTAACATTTTTTTTCCTTTACTGTTAAAGTTAAAATAAAATTAAGAAATAATAAATGTGTTTTTAAAATTAATGAGACTTTAACAAATTTCATTGATTATAATGTTAGAGTATAATTTTTTTTTAAATGTCACCATTTTTTTTTTATAAAAAAAAATAATATGGAATTTAAAAATAAACAATATTAAAAGTAAGACATTATGTACTAAAATATTATTTGATTAAAATTAAAATAAAATAAAAATTGAAAAACTATATATTTTATTTTTTTTTTTTCTTTCTTTTTAAAAATAGTTATAGTTTAATACTATTTATAAATAATTTTATAATTAAAAAAAGAAAATTTAAAATATTACTATTACATAATATATAAATTATTTTTTAATTATTTTACTAATTATTAACTCCATAATAATATATTGTATTATTGCTCTTATTTAAAATTTTTTATTGAAAGGAATAGGAAAATATTAGAATTATTACTAAGAAACAAATAATGATTATATTCAAAAAGAAGAATATATATCCAAGAATTATCATTTTTCATATTTTAGATATTATATATTTTTTTTATATATATGACTTAATTTTTTTTTCCAAAGTGATTTTCATTATTTGAAAAATAATTTTTATATATAATTTTTATTTCGTTTTGTTTTTATTTTTATTTATTTAATATTATTTTTACTATTTTAAAATATAAATTTCTATTTAAAAATAAAGTTTAATTTTCATTTTATATTTTTAAAAAAAATATATATTAAAATTTTTCTTCTATATTTATATTTTATTTTATTTTTTTTTTTTTTTTAACTATTTACTTTATTTTATTTTATTCAATCTGTACTTTATATTTAATATTCTACTATTTATTTTATTTTATTTTGTTTTATTCAATCTGTACTTTATATTTATTATTCTACTATTTACTTTATTTTATTTTATTTTATTTTATTCAATATGTACTTTATATTTAATATTCTACTATTTATTTTATTTTATTTTATTTTATTTTATTTTATTCAATATGTACTTTATATTTAATATTCTACTATTTATTTTATTTTATTTTATTTTATATTTATTAATAGTTTAATCTTTTATATTACTTTACTATTTATTTTATTTTATTTTATTTTATATTTATTAATAGTTTAATCTTTTATATTACTTTACTATTTATTTTATTTTATTTTATTTTATTTTATATTTATTAATAGTTTAATCTTTTATATTACTTTACTATTTATTTTATTTTATTTTATTTTATTTGTATAAAAGGTATACTATTTTAATACTAAAACAATTATTTATACAATTGCATTTGTAAATTTGTACAAATTTTTATATTATAATATTTAAGTGGATTTCGCAATGTGGCTTATAAATATTTTAAAATAAAGTTATACATTTTTAAGATATTCTATACAATCATAAATAAATATATAAGAGTATTATTTCAAAAGAAATAATAATATATTTTTACAATTAAATATTGTTAAATAATTTTTTTAAAAGAAATAATAATACATTCCATTAAAAAAAATTTTAAAAAATTATTTTTTTAATAAAAAAGATTATTTTTACAATTGAATATTAATAAATTATATATAAATGCAACTTGGCGAAATGTCCCACTCCCCATATTTATGAACCTATCGCGTTTCGCAATCGTGCATATCTCTATATGGCGTTTTTGTATGTGGCTTGTTTTTTAATAATCAAATAATAAATATTCTTTTTTTATATATATAATTTATTAATATCCAATTATAAAAATAGTTTTTTATAATTCTTTTTTAATAGATTATATTATTATTTCTTTGGAAATAGTTATTTAATAATATTTAATTGAAAAAATATATTATTATTTCTTTTTAAATAATAATTATTTATATATTTATAGAATATCTTAATAATGTATGGCTTTATTTAAAAAAATTTATACGCCAAATTGCGAAATGTACGATTGCGAAATGCACAATCTCCCATATTTATATATATTACCTTAATCCTTTTACATTAAAAATAATAATGTTTAATAAAAATGTTTAGTATTTAATATTTAATTATTATTTTTTTTTTTTTTTCATAGAAAAAGAGAACTATTTAAATTATTTATTTAATTATTTATATTATATATAATAAAACTATTTCATTCTAAATAAAAAAAATACATATATGAGTATTATATATATATATAATCTATATATTTATCAAAGATTAATACAATCCTATTTACAGAATAAAAAAGTTTGTTTTATTTAATAAAACAATTAACAATTATAATGTAATTATTATTTGAACATATGATTATAAAAAATAATACTACTATTAAGGAATAACAAATAATCAAAAATGATATAAAATGTATGTTTAATAAAACATATATTTATTTTATTAAGTATGGGTTATGATTTTGATTATTTATTTTTCAGCAATTGTAGTAATAGGATTGAAATATCAATTAATGAAAAACAAAAAGAACAAAAAATAGAAAAAAAAAAAAAAATAATATTAAAAAAAAAAAAAAAAAAAAAAATGAAATTCAATAATTATTGATCACCGTTAATTTTAATTATAGATTCTTTTTTTTTTTTTTTTTTTTTTTTGATTGATTCAATGAACAATATACAATATAATCAACATTAATGAATATGTTGTAATGATTATAGAAATTCCATTATATAAAAGAAAAAATAAAAATAATAAAAATGTATATATATATATATATGAAAGTTTAACATATTTATTACATAAAAGGATATGCAATTTTGACTTTAATATTATTTATAAAATTTTTTATTAAAATAATTTTTATAATTTTTTTTTATAATTATTATAATATTAATTATTGAATATACAAATAAAAATGATTTACTTTTTAATTAAATTTTTAATTTTTACATTTTTTCCTTTTTACATTTATTTTTTTTTTTCTCATTAGAATATAAAATATTATTATTAATAAGTGGTTGTTAATATTTAAAGTTAAGTATTATTTTTTTATTATTCAACTATTTAGTTTTAATATAATATAGATAATGGATAATAATATATATGTGAAGGCGATTTTCTTTTAAAATTATTTAAATAAAAAATTTTATAGAATATTATTTATTAAACTTTCTATATATTAAATTTAATATTTACTTTTTAAATTAAATTTAATAATAATACTAATAATAATAAAAATAAAGAAAAGAAATAATAATAATAATAATAATAATAATAATAATAATAATAATAATAATAATAATAATAATAATAATAATAATAATAATAATAATAATAATAATAATAATAATAATAATAAAAAAGGATAAAATGATTTTTATTTAGAATATTCTACAATGTTTATTTTATAATATTATTTTTTTTTAATATTTTTAAATATTATATAATAATTATTAATACATCATAATTAAATTTAATATGTTTTATTAAATATTGAACTTTGTATTTATATTATTATATATATCCTTTTTTAAAAAATAATATCATACAACTAAAAGTATCATTCCTATGAAATAATATATTTTTTTTTCTAAATAGTATATTATTAATAATTATTAAATTATTAAATTATTAAATTATAAAATTTCTTAAAATAGAAGTAAATAAAAAAACTAAATTCAAAAAAGAATAATATACTTTTCATGTTTTAAAATTATGCATTCCTATATATGATCATGATATTTTAAAAAATATATATTTCTTTTTTTATTATATAATATTACGTAATGTTTTAAAACATAAAATTATAATGAGAAGTATGATCTATAAGAATATATATTTATATTTGAATTTTTAATTTAATGGTTTTTTTGAGGTTGTATTTTATTATTAAAATAAATAATAAATAAATAAACATCTAAAATATATATGTTTTTTTTTAAATATATTTTATTCATTTCAATTTTAAATGAATTATCATATTTATAATAATTTTTATTATTTTTTTTTATTTTAGTTTAGTTTTGTTTAATATAGTTTAGTTTATTTTAATTTATCTTATTAAATTTTTATTATATAATAAGATTATAACATATTAAATAAAAATATAATAATTATGAAATTCTTCTTTTGAAATAATGTGGTTATTCTAAATAGTTGTTAATAATTCTTTATTATATGAATAAAAATTCATATAATAAATGATATATTTTTATTGATTATAATATTTATATCTTATCATAATTTATTAAACTATTATATTTAACATATATCGTTTTATATTATATTATATTATATTAATAATATATCTTTATTTTTTTTGTATATATATATATATACTATTTAATATAAATTTAATATATGAAATTTAAATCCACCTTACAGTTTATATTTAAAAAATATCTATTCTTTGAAGTACCTATATTAGTAAAAATTATTTTTTATTTTATCATGAATTTGTAAACAATATTATTGATCAGCATTTTTATTTTTATTATTAAATATTAAAAGATAAACTTTAATTCAAAGAAATTTATTTAAATATTATATCACAATTAAATTTAATTAAATAATAAATTTATACTTTTTTTTTTTTTTTTTTTTTTTTTTTTTTTTTTTTTGGACTGGGATTTACTGGTGGGGAGAACAATAAGGCCATCAGTCTCATTGAATTTTTTGCCATGTCGGTCTCTGTGTGGACCTCTAAGTAAAGACTAATATGAAAGACATTCCATACACTCTGCTTTATACAATGAGCTTTTTTTCAGTGAGTAAATTTTCACTAAATAAAAAAATTCTCCTTATTTCTTAGAAGTATAAAGAATTGAAATTTTATAAAAATTAATATATATTAATATATATCATAATATATTAAAATTATATAAATTTTTATTATAAAATAAAAATATTAATAAATATTCTATTTTTTTTTTGTTTTTTTTTGTTTTTTTTTTTTTATGTTTTTTAATTATTATTAAAATTTTAATTTAATTTTTTAAACTTAAAATCAATAATTTTTTTAATTATGACTTATTATTGTTATTAAAATGCAATTAAACCTTTTTTTATATCAATATGGTATTATAAATGTAACACTTTATCAATTACATATAACATTTCTAAAAAGTTTTATATGAAGTTGAAGAAAATTTTAAATATAAATAGATAGATAATTTCTTGATATAAAAAAAAAATTAAAAAAAAAAAAAAACTAAAAACAAAAACAAAAAAAATAAAATAAAATAAAATAAAATAAAATAAAATAAAATAAAATAAATAAAAGATTAATAATCATAAAAAAATTTTTTTTTATAGATTTAAATAATAATAATTATATATAAATAAAATTTCAAAAATGAATATGAAAACTTTACTTAAAGCTTTATCATTTATTTGCCTTTCTTCTTTAGCTTTAGCTAAAAATGATTGTAGAACTCTTACAAAAACCTATAATTTAGTTAAAGGTGAAGAAATTATAACTGATTGTTCTACCAACAGTAATGGTGAAATTGTCTCCTTGTAAATATCAGTTTTTCATAATAATTAATAAAGAAATTAATATAATATTAATAAAAATATAAATTTAAACTTTAATTATATTTTCATATTAATTTTTACTAAATTATTATTAACACTAATATTACGATTATAGAAATTTATATAATAGCCTTGATTTAACTGAAAAGGATCTCGATAAAATTTTATCTCATTCAACCTTAAATAACCTGTAAGTTTTTTTTTTTCTCATTTATATATATAGAATTATAATTTCCAAAAATTTATATACTAAAATATTTTGTATTAATGTAATTGTTATTTTAGTGTTTTTACTGAAGATTATGGTAATTGTGAACCACTTGTTAGTAGAATTTCTGGATTAAGTAACTTAGAAGAATTGTAATAAATTCAATTAGAGTGTTATAAATATTTGATTTTATACAATAAAATGTTAATAATACGAATTACTAACTATTTAATTTATACATATATATATAAAATGTATTAATTATTTAGAACTATTCAAAGTTACAAAGGTCATATTGAAAAGGGTGTTCTTAAGGGTTTAAATAAATTAAGAAAATTGTATTTATCATAATATATAATAAAATATATATTTAAGATTTTTTTTTTCATTTTTTAGATTTATAAATTACTAATAAAAATGATTTTCATTCTAAATTATATAGAACAATTCAATATACATATCTTTCTAATGAAAATCTTAAAGAAATAGTTGCTTTACCAAATCTTAAGGAATTGTAAGTTCTTTTAATTATAATAATAATTAATAAAGTTTTTTTTATGTTTATATTAATTTTTATATATATTTATTTCTTAAATGATAGAGCATTTTATAATCCAGAATTTGAAAGTAATATTTCTTTCACCCCATTAAAAAAGGCTTCAAATATTCAATCAGTGTAAGTGTACCTCTTAATACGTTATTTTAAATAAAAAAATATTTTAAAGTGAAATATTTATATATTTATATAATAATTTATTATATTATTAATAATAAATATTTAGTACTATTGAAGGTAATATAGAATACAAACTCACCAATGGATTAATTAAGAACTTAAAGAAAATTAAGAAATTGTAATATAAATATTAATTATTAAGATTATAAATATTATAATTTAAGCAATGTGATATATTTTTTAATATTAACTTTATTTAATTATTTATTGATGAATAAAAATAGAACCATTAAGGATCTTGTAGTTACTCAAAGTTTATTTAATGAAATTACTTCTTTATCTAACCTTAATGAATTGTAATATATATATATATTAATTCAAATACTAATTTTTTATTTAAAATAATTAATTATATCTTATTAATTACCTTAAATATATATTTTTTAAAATATACCAGATCATTCAAATTATTTTCTTCAAAAAAAGATTTCAAGGTTACTTCATTTGATTCTGTTAAGAATCTTACTAAACTTACAGCTTTGTAATTAATAATTTTTTTATTTATTTATTTTCATACAAATATATATATATTCAATTAAAAATAATTACTTTATTAATATTTTTTCAAAAAAAAATTTAATTTTATATAGAGAAATTAATTCTGATTTTTCTGAAGTTCCAGAATTTGTTTACTCCATTCCAAACTTAAGGAAACTGTAAGTTTTTTTTTTTTTTTAAAAAAAAATAAAAATAAAATATATTTAAAAGTATAAATAACTTATAAAAATATATTTTAATACATTTTATTGATAAATTAATTTTTAAAATTATTTGAATTTACTTAAATATACAGTACCTTCAATAATAGAGAAATTAAACTTTACTAAAATACATGTGGAATTTTAAAATTTACCTAAAGAATTATAAAATAAATCTATATGATTATAAATTTATTCTGTATTTAGTATATTAATATCTATAATATCTATAAAAAATATTAATATAAAAATACACACTATTGACTTAATAATAATATCTATATACACTATAGTAGTATATTATTAAATCTTAAAATTATAATTTAATATTGAACTTTGATGTATATAATTCTTTATATTTTTTGTTTATTAAAAAAAAAATAATCAAAAAATTGTTCTTTTCTAATATTAAATATACATGAATTTTTGATGTATATATTATTTTAAAATTAGATTGTATACTATTAATAAATAATTTTTTAGAATAAAAAGAAATAAAAAATTTATAAAAATAAATTAATAAAAAATAAATTACATTTATTTAGAGGAAAAAAAAAATTAATAAAAATTAAATTACATTTTAGAAAAATATTAATAAAATTTTAATTAAAAAAAAAAAAATAAAGTATGGTAGATTTAATTAATATTATATTAAATAAACATAAACTAAATGGATAAAAAATATAAAAAAAATTTAAATCAAAATAAACTAGTGTTGAATTTTTTAATTTAATTTATTAATATTATTTTAGTAGTACAAAAAATTCTTTTTTAATATTATATAAAATTATAATTAAAAAAAAAAAGGATACTCAATATATGATCATAAATTATGGTAAACATTTATATATATAAAAAAAAATAATAATAAACCCATGGTAAAAATTCTTTAGTAAACATATAAAAATATTAAAAAAAAAAAGAGTATTTCGAAATTTCAAATCATATAATAACTTTTAAATTTTTTTTTCTTTATTTTCATTGTATTAACTCTATTTTTTATTAAATTTTATTTTTAATTTTTTTTTTATTATATGATACATTTTTTTAATATTATATTTTTATACTTAAATGTATACAATATATTAATACTTCAGTAATTAATAAAGCATTAGAGTCTAAATAAAAAATCTATTTTTCAAATAATTATTATTAAATATATAGTTAATATATACATAATACTTTATGGTAAATAATGTATATATAAATATTTAATAAATTTTTATATTTTTTATATATATTATACTTTATTTGTTCATTTAAATTATAATTTTATTATTTATATTATATTTTTCTATTTAATTTTTAAAATAATTTATTATTTATATTTTAATAATTTCATGAACTATAAATATCTAATGACTTTAAATTTCACACAATTGTTAATTTCCACATTTAAATATTAATTTTTTTTTTATTTCTCATTTTGTTTTAAAATTATATTTTGTTGTTTATAATCTAATATATTTAATACTTTTTTATTTTATAAATTAAAAAGTATATATAATTTAAAAATTTCAAATTCACTCTACTTTTTTAAGTCATATTGATTTAATTATTAAAAAGAAAATTAATTATGTTAAATATTTTTTTTTTAATTTATTATTAAAATAAAAATTAAATATATATTTTTTAAATTTTAAATTAAATTAATTTAATTGACAAAGTATCATATTGCTGGATGTTACACAAGTAATAAAATTTATTTTTTGAAAGTGTTTAAATAATTATTTGTTATATATACACTGAAATTTTATTTATTATTAAATTTTTATTATTATTATTATTATTATTATTATTATTATTATTATTATTGTTTTATACTTTAAAAATATATAATATAAAATGATCGTCATAGTTGGTACTATTTATTAAATAGAAATAGAGGATTAATAAGAACTTTTATTTTATTTTCAGTTATTAATAAAATATAAATTGTATAGAAAAAATTTAAGAACTTTTATTTTATTTTCAGTTAAACATTTATTTAATTATATTTAAATTTAAAATAGAAATAACAACTAATAACTGTAACTTCTTTTTTCTAAATCCTCTAAAATTAACAAGTATCTTTCTAAAATATGAAAATAAAAAGTATTTTTATAAACTATTATTTAATTTTTTTTTATACTTATAATTAAATCATAAGCATTGTACTAAAAATGGCTTTACATTATATTCATTATACATTTACATTATTACATTATAATAATTATTTTACATTAGTAATTCATTATATTTTCACCTACATTGAAGTAATATATGAATTTAATATTAGAATTAATTATAGAAACATATATTCATATGTTGGGTCACACATTATTTCATTAATAGTTATTATTCATTACTAAATATTATATTAAAAATTAAATTTTTGAAATATTTTAAAGTATTATGTATGATCAAATTCATTATTAATTTAACAAACTAATAATTATTTTTGATACAGATATATGCATTATGGATATAATTATAATTATTAATATTATTAAATATTATTAATAATATAATTAAATATATCTATTAATAATATTATTATTAAATATATTTATTAGTAAGAGTATTAACATTTTATAAAAGTATTTATTATATATTATAAACTATTAATAATATTATTAATAATGCTAATTTTTACCAATTATAATTCTATTAAATTAATCATATTATCATTTTATAACAATGAATATTCAAAATGATACCATATCCACATATAAACTAAAATTATGCATATACAAAATTAGTGCAATTACCAAAGTTTAATACTAAATAAATTATACACACACACATACATACATATATATATATATATATATATATATCAAAATGTACCTTTATATTAAATGACATATTTATGATATAGAAATCATTTCTTTAATTTTGGTTTTTTCAATGATAAATTAATTCAAGCTATAGGATCTGAAAGAGAAAAATACAATTAAATCTTTTATAATGTTTGTTGGAATGATTTCTTTTTATCTCATAGAGTATATATAATTGCGCATTTACTTTATTAATTACTCTTATACAAGTATTGCGTTTGCACTTGGAGGATTATTTCAACCTATAATTTCCATTTCTTTTTTTATTATTATATTTCTTTACCACATTTTCATTATAAAGTTTTACTCTTATATATTATTAGCATTATTCAAAAAGTCAAAAAAATTTTTTGTGTAGTAACAGATAGATTTTATTCATATTTATTTTATAATAATATTTCATTTTATTCCTATTCTGTATTTATATAATATATTGTTTCCTTTTTATCGCAGTGTTAAAATAGTGTAAAATAACGTATTTTAGTATATATATATATATTGACATAGGTGCTAAATTCGCTATATATATTAATTGCATTAACATGTACATTAAATATGCCTACATAGTTGTTTTACCTTATTAATATTACTTTTTGTTAATGTTATTATAAAATCTCTATGTTTATTAATTATATTACAAAACAATATTAAAGCTGAGGAACATAACATTAGATTATAAAAAAAATATTCTTTTAAAAATAATATGTAAATGAAAAAAAAAAAAAAACAAAGCAATTAGATTCAACTAGTTATGAATACTTATCTCTATTTGAAAAATGATATTAAACAACACCATGGAAACGAATAAAGCTTTATTGAAGTTAATTATAATTTTAATATTAAAATAAAGGCAAATTTTTATACAGTAAAGTAATAATTTATTAAAAGTCTATAAAAATGAAATAGTTTGTATTTTAGAACAAAATGATATAGATAAATCTACTCTTGTTAAAATTATGACAGGATTAATAAAATTTAATAAAGGCATTAACCTATTATAATGGACAAGATTTCAATGAAAATAAAAAAAATAAAATAAAATAAAAAAAAAATAAAAAAAAAAAAAAGATCAAACAAGTTTCCCAAATATATAAATATATATATATGTATATTAATTTTAAGAATAATAACAATTAATAATAATAATTAGTAATAAATTTATTATTTTTTGTATATTTATTAATATGTTTTATAAACAAGTCTGATATTTGATTATAAATAGTGATGAGTAAAATGTGGGAAGTTCATTTCAAAAAGTCGCATTTCGCAAAATTTTAACAAATAGATAAATAAATAATAAAATAAATAAGTAATAAAAATATAATAATATATTAATTATTTATTATTTGAAAAATAAAACTTTTAAATATTAAATATTAAAAAAATGAAATAATTTAAAAAGGGTTTTTATATAACTATTAATTAATTATTCAAATATTATTTTTCAATTAAAATAATTATATCTTTAATTATTATTCTTTATATCTTTTAAATCATTAATATATATATATATATATATATATATAAAATTATTATCAATTATATATTGAAAAATTATAAAACGTTTAAAACGTGTGATAAAATATTTTATTTTTTAATACTAAAGTCTAATGTATATTTAATATTATTATTATATATATATATATTTGTTTAAAAAATTTATTTTTAAATTTATTTATTTATTATAGTTTTATTTATTTATTTTTATTTATTTATAATATATAAATTATTTATTTATTTTATTATTAATTTATTTATTTATTAACTTTTATAAAATTTTGCGAAATGAAACTTTTCGAAATGCCTCACACTAGAGTAAAATATATAGATAAGTTTTAATCATATGAATTCATTATTTACATTAATTAATGTATAAAAATAAGAAATAATTTATTTACATAAAAGAATGTTATTAATATAAATAATGCTAATTATACATGATAAAGAATATATTAAACTTAAATATATACATTAAAATTTATTCATATTATAACAAAATTATAAATAATAATAATCTTATTAAAAAATAATGAATAATAAATAAATAAATAAATAAATAAATAAATAAATAAATAAATAAATAAATAAATAAATAAATAATAATTGTTAGAATATATGAGATATATGAAAAACAAACTTCAAATGTATTAAAACATTTAATTTGGGATAATTAAGTACTAGTAACTCTTTTAACATAAAATATATTATTAAAATTGGCATAATTATAAACTCTAAATATTCCTGACTCATAAAAAGATTCTTAACAAAAAAAAGGAATACTTGTAGGACTCAATATTATATCAAAGAAAAACAAATTGGAATTTTAAATTATGATAAAAGTTTCTCCTTATGGTCAATTTAAGAAAGACTCATTTAACTAATTGAACATTTGAAATGATTAAGATTACAAAATTGAAGAAACGAGTAAAAAATATGAAATATTTAGTATATAAGAATTATCTCAACTAAAATAAAACTCCATATATATAAAGACATTAATATAATAAGAAAAAACACGTTTAAGCATATATAAAAATAAATTATATATCTTCATACCAAAGACTCTTAATTGAAATTATAGTTCGATATTTTAACAAATGTAATTCTAGAGTATTTAATAATGTACTTTATTTATATTGTTAAGAAATGTACATTAAGATATTATAAAATGTATTAATGATATAATGTATGTAATAGATTAAATATTGAATTAATGTATAATATTAAATAATTAATAATTGAGTCCATATTATTTATAAAATATAAAATAATAATAAATAAATATATATATAATATTATGAATATTGTGTGTATGTACACCACGCAATATTCATTATATTATATATTTATCTACCAAATGATGTAAAGATTGAAAAGGCGCTACTATCAATCTGGACAAGTATTTTTTTAATATCTTAGAACAAAAAAAGAAAATCAAAAATTTAAGAAGTAATAATAATGATTATATCAATGGATTAAATTATTTTTTTGAACAATATCAAACCAAATATGAAAATTTAAATAAAAAATCAATGGATGATGAAACAAAACATTTATATTCATCTATTGAACTAGATAAAATTATTATTAATTTATCTCCTAATCTCCTATATACGGCTTTAATAAATTTAATAATTTAATTAATTATGTAAAAGACATGACTTTTTCAAAAAAGCAAATATATTAATTTATTCAAATAATAGATCTATTGATTCAAATATTAAAAATATGAACATAGGAAAATGTCATAATAATATTAATTCTAATAAAGAATATTATTATCATATCTGTAAAGTTTAAGGTCATTCTACTGATTTTTGTAAATTTAATTCTTTAAATAAAAAAAAAAAAAATAATTATAAAAATAACGATAATGATGACGATATTTCTGACAATTCATCGTTAACAATAAAAATATTATTTACCCTAATGGAAAATTATATGAAATAAAACATATAGGAACTTTTAATGGAAAATTTAAAAATAATAAATTTATTTTATCTGACGTTTATTACGCGTAAAATATTAAAACCAATTTAATTTCAACACATTCTATTCTCAAAAATGGTTTTGCTATAATTATGGAATTCATTAACAATGGAGACAGACTATAAATTATCAAAAACAATAAAAATATTGCTAATATCTACGCAGATGATGAAAACCTTTTTTCCTATAACATCATATCCATAAATAATATTATATCAAAAATTCATTTTCTACATATTGATGTTGTTTTATGGCATGCTCGTATAGGTCATTATGACAATAAGAACATTCAAAATTTCATTATTGAACATTTAAAAAATCTCAACTCCAAAAATTGTCATCAATGTAAAATAAGTAAATTAAAGAAGAAGCCTTTTATATATATATATATATATATATATATATATATATTTTTTTTTTAATTAATCTGGAAAACTAATGGAATTAGTTTACACCAATGTTGAAGGAAAAATGGTTAATTCTTTTAACGATTTCAACTACTTTGTCGCTTTTCTTGATGATTTTTTCCAGAAAATGTTGGATACAAAGTAAATAAAATTGATTACATCAACATGATCACCAGAAAAAAAAATAAGATGATTAAAACAAAGAATTTCAAAACGCCTTACAGAAATGTAAAAGATTTTGAAAGAGAAAATTCAAATTTGATTAGTGTTAAGGAATATAAATATTGACTTGGTGTGCTTCTTTATATAGCAGTAAAGCCCAGACCTCACTTATCTTTCGTAGTAAACCAAAATTCAAGAAATTGTGAAAATCCAACCTAAATGGATTATATATCATTGATGCACATGTTACAATATTTAAAAGGAACAATTAACAAATCATTATATTATTATAAAAGAAGCATATTCATTGGATATTCCGATTTCATATTTTGCAGGTGATGAAAAAACAAGAAGATCTACTCGCGGTTTTATTTTCTTAATTAGTGATAATTCAATTGGAAATCCCAATAACAAAAAAGCATAACTTTATCCACTGCAGAAGCCTGAATTTGTAAGTTTGATTGGATGTACCAAACAAGGCACAAGGCATTTGATTTAAAAACTTATTTAAAGAAATACTTAATAAAGAAATAAAAATTAAAATTATGGTAGATAATGCATGATATTATATAATTGAGTTATTTTTTATAATAAAATATAAAATAATAATTAATAAATAAATAAATATATAATATTGTAAATATTGTTGTAAATATTGTATGTGTGTACATTACATTCTGTGTGACGCCTTAACATATATATAAAGGTATATACTCTGTGACGAACTATAGCATTTATATATTAAAGAATAATTTTTGCTCAACCACAAAGCATATTATTTAAAGTACAGTTACTTTAATACATATATATATATATATCAAACACATATATATATTAACAATAATAATGGAGGAGATTATATGTCTGATATCCAATTACAATATAATTTAAAATATAATAACCCAAATATTCAAGGGAAATATAATAGAATGGTAATTTCTATAATGTGAAATGGATGTATTTGTAAGAGAAGGGGTAACACGATAGGTCAGTACAAAAAGAGAGAAAAAATAAAATATAGTTTTTATTAAAATATGTTTTATTAATATTTAAAATTTTAAAATAATAATTTGATATATTAATCAATTGATGTAGTAATATTTCGAACAACTTAAAGGTTGTGTAATAAAAGCACGAAGAAAAATATTTTTATTGGTGAAAGTTTTTAAATTGTATTAATAATATTAAAAAATATATTTAGAAAGATATTAGTAAAGTTTCAAGAAATAAACTAAAATTGATAAAAATGAATCTTATAGAAAAAATAATAAAATATTTCCTAAAATAAGAATTTTTGAAATACAAACCAAAGGAATCTTTTACTTTCTGTTATTATATACCGAAAGAATATTAAAGAAGTTATTATTAATAATTAATAAAATAATTATTTTTTTTCATAGTGGGTTGAAGTATGAGTCGATTCCATGAAGTAACAGTCATAGCAAAGATAATTAACCATTAAACCATGGTTCTAACTTTACTAAATGAAGATTTCGTTACAATATTCTAATATTAATAGTATTACTAAACCTAGCTTAAAATGGATTTAGATAATAACCAATTTAATATATTCATAATGTAAACTTTATATGAAGAAAAGTATAATAAATTAATAAATATAACAATGAATTATACACAAATATATGACGCTTATCCATCAACAAACAAACAAACTATACTTATTAAACTTCTATCATTAATATTTTAATAATGAGAAAATTCAAATATATAAAATATATTTTGAAATTTGGATTTTAGGGGTTTTAAATCCTTTTTTTTTTTTATTAATTTTAGTATTATTTTTATAAGATTATACATGAAAAATGAAAAATAAATTAAAACATGTGAAATATATTATCACGTGTTTCTATTATTGATATACGGGACTTTTATGTGCAATAATTTATAAGCAGTGGGTTTTAAATAATGGTAGTTCAGTAAATTTTATTAATAAAATTATAATATTCGTACAATTAAATAGTAATTCTAATTCCTAAAATTTTACAAGAGAGTTCTCTATTTCTAATATAAATAATTTAATTTATAAGAAATAGGTAATATATTAATTACATATTCTAATATATAGAACTATATAAATTTTATATGAATTAAAGTATTATAATTATTATAATTATAATAATACATATTGAAATAAAATAAAATAAAATAATTATTATCAAAAAGATATAAATTTAATATTTAATAATTATTATTAAATATACAAATATGTTACTACACATATTTGTTTTATATCAGAAATGCCCTTGCTAAAAATTAAACTATATATTTTTTTTATAAAAGAAAATATAAGGTTTAATTAATATAAATAATAATTTTAAAATTTTATTTTCTTTTATATTTATAATTCCTATTTGTCCGTTTGGTATCTACGCGATTATTACTATAATTAATAATCTCCTTTAACGCGATTTCAGGTTTGGGCATCATAATTTTATAAATATTTATTTTATTTTTATCATTATTTTGAATATAAATATATGGAATTTTAATTATTTTTTTAATTTTATTAATTTTTATTTTCTTATCTCTTTCTACATTTATAATATTACTAAAATCAATCAGTGAATTATTATTATTAATTTTTCTTTCTTTTATATTAGTAATATTATTAACTGAATAATTTTTTTTATAAATTGTTCATTTTTATTAGCATTTGAAGTAATTTGAATATTATCTACTTTTGAATTGTTACTATCAATAATATTTATTTCCGTAACCAAACCAGAAGTTAGAGATTTATTAATTCTATTGATAATGCTATCAACTTTAACAGATTCATTGATATTTATTTCTTCTTTTACAATTGTATGACTATTTATTTTGTTTCTTATATTTTCAGAATTATTAATAATATTTTTATTTTTACCATTTGAATTAATATTTTCCTTATTATTTATTATTACAATACTATTAATCTCAATATTATTATTTTGATTTTTCTTAATATCTGCACTACCTTTAATATTATTTTTATTTTCTTCTCTAGTAATTATAATATTATTGTTTGTTTTGCATTTGCTATTACTATTATTTACTAATTTATTATTTTCTCTGAAATTATCCAATTTTAACGCGTTTAATTTATTTAGTTTCGCGTTTATTATGTCATCAACCCCTTCATTTTTAGTATTATTAATTTTATTACTATTATTGTTATTATTATTATAAATGTTATTATTATTATAAATGTTATTATTATTATTATTATTATTATTATTATTATTATTATTTTCTTCATTTTTATTGATTCTTTTATTTAAAACAGATAATTTTTCAAGTTCAGCTACCACTCTAAATTCAGAAGTTCCTTGTTTCAAAAGAATTAAATTGTCGCTTGGGTCAATAATAATTCCTAATTCTCTTTGTGTTTTAAAATTCAAACTAATATCATAAAATGGATTTTCTTTCTCAACTACTCTGAATATTACATTTTTTTGAACACCACCAATAGTTAAATTTAAAATTGTAAGTTTAGTTATTCCAGTAATACTTGAGTCATCAATACAATGATTAAGAATATATTTTTCCAGAAAACTACGATTTACCAAATTATTTTTACCGTATCCTTTTAAAATACACCTAGCTTCCTTATTATCAACAAGAGCTAATATTCCCATTGATTCACCATCTACAAACTCATCTAATTCATCCACGCCATCACTAACTCCAGTTTCAAATTTACCTTTTTGAATTAACAATTTTAACAATTGTAATTTTTCTGTTAGGTTATCTTGATTTATATCCATTTTATTTCTATATCTATTTTTAAAATGTACTATTAATTAATATTATTAAATATACTACTATTAAAATACACAATATTTTTATCTTATTATACTTATATATATTGTAATTTTATTCCTAAGTTTTAACACTTTTAAACTATTTATATCTTCCTACTCTTATTTTATTTAAAAAAAATATTCCTATTATATAATTTATCTAAATTATTCACTAAAATGCTAATTAAAATAACAATATTTTTACTATTTCACTCTCTAATTATTATTATTATCCTACTTAAACTACCTTACTTTTAACACTAACACTATATTAATAAATTATTTATATATATATTTTTATTAGATTTCCGAATATTTAATTATTTTAAAACAATTTATTTAAATTATACTAAAATGAATGAAATAACATATATTGTATAATTTTCTCTTCACCAAAGATGAAATAACTATAAATAACCAATAAAAAAAATTAAAAATCTATATCCTAAACATATATATATATTAATCCTAACTAAAGAGAATTTATGTAAATATATACGGATTTATAATTAATTAACAAAATTACTAAACACCACTACTTATAAATTATTTTTTACACAGCACATCCCCGATATCTCCACCAATTTTTGATATACGGGACTTTTATGTGCAATAATTTATAAGCAGTGGGTTTTAAATAATGGTAGTTCAGTAAATTTTATTAATAAAATTATAATATTCGTACAATTAAATAGTAGTTCTAATTCCTAAAATTTTACAAGAGAGTTCTCTATTTCTAATATAAATAATTTAATTTATAAGAAATAGGTAATATATTAATTACATATTCTAATATATAGAACTATATAAATTTTATATGAATTAAAGTATTATAATTATTATAATTATTATAATTATAATAATACATATTGAAATAAAATAAAATAAAATAATTATTATCAAAAAGATATAAATTTAATATTTAATAATTATTATTAAATATACAAATATGTTACTACACATATTTGTTTTATATCATTATATATTTACATTAACTATTGAAAACTATTATATATACATAAGTTAATGTAATAATTAGTTAATGTAATAATTAGTTTGTATAAAGAAATACAATTAAAATAAGTAATAATTATAATAATAATTAGTTCGTATAAAGAAATACAATTAAAATAAGTAATAAGTATAATCATAATAAGTAGAAATTATAATTATAAAGGAATAAAAGATAATAATTAATAAGTAATAGTTATATATCTATTAATAAAAGATATAAAAAGAAATACATATTTATATTTATATTTGATAAACAAGATATAAATAACTATATAAAAAAAATAAAAAAAAATTTATTAATTTATAAAATTATATGTTAAATAAATAATTATAAATATATAAAACGTAATAAATACTTTAAAATATATACTTGATAAACAAGATATTAATAAATATTATAGAATATTTTATATTAGAGTAAACAATAATAATTTATAAATATTACAAGAATAAATTTAAATTATTAATTAAAATAGGAGTATAAAATTATTACCATAAGATAATATAGATATATCCTAAGATATATCTTTATCTTAGATATAAAATAAAGAACATAAAATGTAAAAGGAAAGTTATTTAACTGATTCTTTTGTGCTGATTATTTAACAATTATATTTATTTTGGAAATGAATAAAAATAATCTAATTAAGAAAAAAGAAAATTCGCAAAAATTAACCAACAAGACAAAATTTTACTGAAAAACTGGATCTTAATTAATTATGAACCAATTTACATTATTTACTAAAAATTTTAAATGACTAGAAGGTATAAATATAACCAATTTTAATACAACAGGATTATGATTTATCAAATACACCGATATATAATTAGCAATTAATAATTGTTGCTAAAGCTTCAAAACGAATATATATAAAAATATTAATGCTAATCTTCAAAGTGGATTATAATTGAAATTCATGTACAACCCAATATTTAAGTGATATTTACACAAATTCAGATGGTATAATATCACCCTTCAAGAGAAATGTTTTCGCCATATAAATGGTATATATAAACTATCTTTTTTAAGAGATATCTTAGATACATCCAATTTTAATGGTTTAATAATATTAAATACTTAGTTTTTAGGGGAAATCTATTAGATATTTATTTAAGAAATTATTTTAGTAATGTTTAAATAGAAGTAAAGAATTAATATAATTAATACATAAAATTTTTAATTAAAAAATTATAAAACTTTCAATTTTAATTTTTATATTAATATTAAGATTATTTTAAAAAATAAAAAATAAAAATTTATTAAATAGTGGTGTTTAATATAAATAAATAAATAAATAAATAAATAAATACATAAATAAATACATAAATTAATAGAGAATACTTTATAAATAAAATTTTTAAATATAAAATTAGTTTAATAATAATATTGATATTGATATAAATATAAATTTAATTATAATAAATTTTAATACCTACTTCAATATTATAATATTTCTTATATATTAAATATTAAAGTTATTAAACTTTAATATTTTTATAATTATTCAACGTATTAAATTTACTGACGTTACAAAGAATACAAAATGGAATACAAATCACCACTAGTATCATTATTAGCAACAGCAGAAAATGAAGGAATGTCAATATTGTTATTATATGAAAGTATTATTGATATATGTAAATGATCTATACTTAAAAAAGGAAATCAATGAATATATCATTAATACTATTTTTTGATTAGAAATAATAGATTGAACTTTTTTCCTAGTGATTAATAATTCTAATACAAAGGGTTTTACCTGGATTAGGTATTATTTTACCCTCGACTGGTGCTCTATTATAATTAAAAAGTAGACAACTGTTTATGAATGTTTTCAATACGAATCGTTATAAGGTATACCTGGAAAGAATAGAACCTGGATTCTTTTCATTTTCCATTGTTGTGACAAGAACTAAAAGTGTATAGAAAATTCAACTATTTGGATGAAGATGCTGAGTATTTGATAGATGACTCTTTTAAATAATAAAATTACATCATATGTTGAGGTCTAGAGAACATCGCCATTAAAGGAAATACTTATCTTTTATTTCTTTATTTTTTTGGAGTTAGATTTAAAAAAAAAAAATAAAAAAAATTACAATAAAAATATGAAATTTAAGAAATCTAAAAAATATTAAAATTAAAATATGAAATTTAAGAAATCTAAAAAATATTAAAATTAAAATATGAAATTTAAGAAATCTAAATAAACAAGTTATTTTTTTTTTTTTAAAAAATTTTATTTAGTTTTTATTAATACTTTGCTATTTTACAATATTTCACTATTTTTTTTTTTTTATTTTTTTCTGTTTTTTTATTTTATATTATTTTTATTTTATATTATTTTTATTTTATATTATTTTTATTTTATATTATTTTTATTTTATATTATTTTTATTTTATATTATTTTTATTTTATTTTATTTTTATTTTATTTATTTTTATTAATATTTTGTTATTATAACGTACTTTATTATTTATTTACTTTTTTTTTTATTGATAAATATTTTAGTATTTTATAGTACTATATCATTTATTGCATATATATTTATTAATACTAAACTGTTTTATAGTATTTCATTTTTTTTTATTATTATTATTAATGCATTAATGTATATTTTTGTACTTTATTATTTATTTTATTTTTATTAAGATTTTTGTATGTTTTATTTATATATTTCTGTATTATATCACTATTTATTTTATATTTATTAAGAGGAAGCATTAGAAAAAATTAAATTGTATTATTATAACCTAAATTCTTTTGTTCCATTTTCTATATCCTTTTTTTTTTTTTTTTTTTTTTTTTTTCATTTTATTTATATTAATAACTAAACTATATTATTATGTTTTTATTAATAATTTATTTTAATTTTATTATTATTATATATATTCTATTTATACTAATATTTTTACTATTTTATAATACTTCATTATCTATTTACTTTCATTTATTTTTTATTAATAAATAAAAATACTCTATTATTTTGTATTACTATTTTTCTTTTTTTTTTTTTTTTTTTTTTTTTTTTATTAAAAATTGAAATATTGATAAACTTTATTAATAAATATAACACAAAATATTTAGAATATAAAAATTTTAAAATTGAAAAAAATGAAATTATAAAAATAATTTATGAATATAAAAAATTTCCATTATTGAACATTATTTATTAAAAATTAATCTAAACTAAAAGCTTCCTATTATAATAAGTTTAAATGAAAATTTTTATATAATATTTTAAATTGTTAAAAAAAATATTAAATATGCATAAATATAAAGAAAATTAATTTAATTCAAAAAAGATTTATTCCTTAAATTGTGTTAATAAATTAATAATAAATAGAATTGATTCTATTAAATTTTTTTTTTTTAATTTAAACAATTAATAATAAATAGCATTAATACTACTTATAATCAATATTAATAATAGAAATATATTTAGAATCAATATTAACAATAGAAATATATTAAATTTTTGAACTATTTTTAGTTTGTCATAGTAATAGATAATATTTTTTTTTTTCCTTGTTTACTTTTTTATTAATAAATTTTAACTGAAGTATTTATTATAATATTGTATTAAAATATTCCATTAATAAAAAAAAAAAAAAAAAAAAAAAAAAAAATTAAGAATAGATAATAAAAATTTGATAAAAATTGATAAGAAAAATTGACTTTTTTAATAATAATAATATTATTATTATTATTAATAGTATTATTAATTTTAATATTTATATTAATATTAATTATAATATTTATTAATAATGTTTTATAATAATAGTAATAATTATTAAGAATAATAATGATAATAATTAATAATGATAATAATTAAGAGCAATAATAATAAATATAATTCAAGAAATTCTTAACACAAAAAATATTTAAATAATAATAATAATATTATATTGTTTTCTATAGTTTAAAGTATGTTTTTTATTAAAATTATAGTTTCCACTATTAATTTAAAATAATTTTTTTTTGTTTTGTTTTAGCATTTATTAGTATTATTAAAAGTTTATAAATAATTAAAATAATTATTATTATTTGCAATAAATATTATTATTAGTATTTACTATCAGCATCATTACTTTACTATCAGAATTATGTGTAACTATCATTACTTTACTATCAGTATTATGTTAAACTATTATTACAATTACTATTATTAGTTTGTACTATCAATTTATTACTACATAAAATATTAATAAAAATATTTTAATTGTACTACAAATAATATTATTATTAGTAAATAAATAAATAAATTATTAATTTATTATTAATTGTTTTAAAATTAAAAAAAAAAATTTAATAGAATCAATTCTATTTATTATTAATTTATTAACACAATTTAAGGAATAAATCTTTTTTGAATTAAATTAATTTTCTTTATATATATGCATATTTAATATTTTTTTTAACAATTTAAAATATTATATAAAAATTTTCATTTAAACTTATTATAATAGGAAGCTTTTAGTTTAGATTAATTTTTAATAAATAATGTTCAATAATGGAAAATTTTTATATTCAAAAATTATCCCTAAAATTCCTTGTCTTACTCTTATTATTATTTGTAACATATTGTTTAATACATTAATTTATTTTTTACATATGTAATTGTAGATATATTAGGGACATTTTATTTAACCTCGAAGAATATAAAAAAAAAATTATATATAAATTATAAATATAAATATAATAAATAATAATTAAAAATTATATTAAATAATGATAAATAATAACAATAATTAAGATGATTAAAAATAGTAAAAAAATAAAGAAATATAATAAAAAATTATTTATTTAATATATATTTTTTGTTAAAATGAAAAACATACTGAATATATTTATAAAAAATTTTTAAAATCATTAGACTACTATTATATCAAATAATATATATATTTAGCATAAATAAAAATAAAATGATAGTTAATATTCATAAAATTCAATAATAATTAATAATTATTTATTATTTATTATTTATTATTTATTATTTATTATTTATTATTACAATAGATTATAAAAAAAAACGAAAAATAAATATCTTATTTTTTATTCAAAGGTACATTAATTAATTAATTATTTATTTATTTTTGTTTATTTATTTGTTTATTTATTTATTTGTTTATTTATTAATTTATTTACTTATTTACTTATTTATTTATTTATTTGTAAATGTATATATTTTTATTTATTATATAAAATTACATAATATTTTAATATTATCTTTCATTGAGTAAATAATTAAATTTAATTTTGCGTATATTTATTTTTATTAATATAATATTATATTAATATATTTTTAATAGAATAGAATTTTAGAATTAATGAGATTAATTTAGTTGTGTAACATTTAATTTTTACTTTTATTCCTATTCGACTTAAACATTTTTAATTCCTTTTAATTCTAAAACGATTAGCATATACAATTATATAATCTATTAATAAGATTATAATATAAAAAAAAAATAAAATAAAATAAATAAAAAATTATTAAATAATTAATGAAAATTAGATATATGCATAAAAATTATATATAAAAATTTTTAGTATCATGCTAAATTTAATAATTGATAAAATTTATAACAAAATTTTCAATATAATAAATTTAATAATAATTACAGTTTAACAGAATAAATTAAAAAAAAAAAAAAAAAAAACTCTAGAAGTAATAGGCATGATTAATAAAAAATTAATACGATTAATAAAAAATTAATACTATTTATATAATTTGTATTGATTTTATAACAATCATAATAAATACTAAATTATTAAAGTAATTTAAATATTATAGAATTAAAATATAAACTCTAAATAATAATATACAATGAAAAAAAAAAAACTTTAAATAATAAATTTTAATAATGAATAATAAATAATTATATTAAATCGTAAATAATTATATTGAATTAAATTCAATATTTTTATATTCTCTGGAAAAAAAAAAGTTAAAAATAAATTTTATTTTGTATTCTTTTAATTTGTAACTGAAAAAAATTATATATATATATATTTTTTTTAATAGATTAATATATTTAAAATTCAAATGAACAATTAAATACTAAATTTAATATGTAATCATATATAATTTTATATTAAATTTATATAATATAATATATATTAAATTTTATACATATTTTTATATTTTTTATTGTTTATTGTTTTAATAATTCAATTTTTTCATATATATATAAAATAAATTCTTTTTTCCAAAAAAAAAAAAAAAAAAATTTAAAATAGAAGGAAAATTATAGAAATTTAAAATAAAAAAAATAATAATTTAATTTCATAAAATTATTAAAATAAATAAAATAAAAAATAATAAATAAATAAATAGAGTAAAATAAAATGAATAATAGAAGTAATAATTATAAATATTGAATATTGATATATATAAATTTTTTGATTAAATTAAAAAAAAAAAAGAAAGGAAAAAAGGGAAAATAAAAAAATAAATAAATTTTTAAAATAAATTTTAAAAATCAAAAAATTATTATATTATTTTTTTTATAATTTGTAGGAATAATAAAATATAAATTAATAATTATACACAATATTAAAAAAAATGAAACTCTTTATAAACGCTTTAACTTTTTTAGTTTTTTTTTCATCAGTATATTCTTACTATATACCAAATGGAATAATTAAAAGAAAAGAAAATAATTCGACAGAAAATGATAATTCAATAAAAAATAATTCATCTGAAAGTGATTCAGATAAACCTAATATTTTTGCAAATCAACTTAATTTTTATTCATATTTTAATTCAACAACACCTCCAAAACCAGGTGATGCTTTCTTTAGAATATGCACAATTAAATCAGGTGAAGTCATATGTGATATAATATATGAAGATGAAACTAATGGTGGATCTTCTTGTACGGATACTATAAATAAAGAATGTCCTTTAAGTACGAATTTTAATGAAAAAAGTATAAATTCTTATTGTTCAACCAAGTTTAATACAGAAAAATGTAAAAAAATTTATACTGAAGGGTTCAGTACAGTTCCAGAATGTAAAAATAAAAACCAAAAGTATTTAGATATATTATATGAAAATAATATTAAAAAATATACTCATAACGCTATAATATGTACTAAAGATGATGATGGGAATGTATGTCCGTATGCATCATTCAATTTTTTAAGAAAAGATGGGCAAGTAAATAATGCTGCTTTTTGGAAATTCATAAATGAATCTTGTAAATCTAAGTCCTGTATGGATATAATTCCAACAGTGTTGGAAAAAGAAAAAGAACAGTTTAATGATGTGGAAATAAAACAACTGAAAGAGGCGGTAAACTTTTTTGAAACTAATCAATGTACAAATGATTCTATCATACAAATCCATTATAAATACAGTAATATGATAATTTGTCTTTTTGCAGTATTATTGTTTGCTATATTTTAAATAATTAAAGTAAACATTTTTTTATTAAAATTTTCTGTTATATAATTTATATAAAATATTAAAAAAAGAGAAAAAAATTTTTTTTAATATAAAAATAGATACCTTTTTTTTTTTTTTTTTTTTTTTTTTTTATAAAAAAAAAAAAATTAATAATATAAAAAAAATAAAATAGAATATATATTCATAAATATATATAAAAAAGTAAATAAAGTAAAATTATACCATAGTTATAATGTATATATAATTTATTATATCATTAAATTATATTTTTAATAAGAAAGATTTTTTTTTTTAATAAATTTATTTATAATTTTATATAAAATAAAAAATTATAAATAAATAAATATTAAAAATTTTTCTAAAATTTTATTATTATATAATATTTATAATACTAATTTATATATATAATAAAAAATTCAAAATAATAAAAGAAAATTAAAATGACATATAAGAAATTTTAATAATTTTAATAATTTTTTATTTATTTTTTTATTTTTATTTTTTTTTTTTTTTATTTTTTTTTTTTTTTTTATAACTTCTTTCATTTGTATATTAATAAAATCTATAATTTATACAGATAGTTTTTGACAATTTTAAAAATAATAATATTATATTATTAATTCAAATAATATTTTTTTTTTTTTGTCAAAAATTTCATTTTATATAAAACTATATTGATTTAGTCTTATTTTTGAATATAGTAATAATCAATTGAATATCCTATTTAGAATTAAATTTTATTATTTTTATAATATATAATAATATAAAATGATAATTAATAATATATTTATATATATTATGATGTTTTCTTTAGTTTTTAAATAAATACTTAACATAAATTATATTGATAATGGTAATATTAATTCATAAAAATACGATTCAAAAGTAATTGTATTATTGAATTATCGTATTATTAGTGTTTAAATTTATATAAAAAATAAAAAATTAAAAAAAAAAAAAAAAAAAAAAAAAAAAAAAGATAATATAAATAATTATTATAAAATAGTACTTCAGTATTTTATATTTATTAAATAATAAATATTTGTTATTTTAAATAATTACTTATATTAAATTATCAATATTTAAATAATATATATATATTATTATTATTTATATATCTTAATTATTATATTGTTATTAAATAATTGAATTTAGATATATTATCATGTATTATATATGATAAAATATATTGTCTTCATAATAATATCATATTCATATTCATATTCAATAATTTCTGTATTTTTATGTCTTCTCAGTTTTTATCTTGGTGATTAGAACTCGGGTCAAACATATAAGATTTCTGGATTGACTCCAACCTTCTAAATTTATATAGGGGGATTTTCATCCTCCAAGGGTGTTTTTCTCTATAAATGAAATTAGTATTTGCTCACCATGGTAGATATTCCTGGTAGTACATGAAAATATAATTGCTAATGCAGAGAGTAGTTGATCTCTGAAAGGATTAGTGTAGTTGTTCCTCCCTTAATGATGGTTCATGAGATCACTGAAAAGAGGTTTATCGTATAAAGTATAAAGCAGCATACGGGGAATATCTTTCATATTAGTCTTGTTTAGAAAGAGGTTCGTGTTGAAGCCGAAAAGTTATGGGGAAGAATCCAGTGAGAGTCTGTTACGTTTAAGAGAAAGACTGAAGGCCCTATTGTCTTCCCCCTCTCGTTAATCCCAATTTAAAAAAAAAAAAAAAAAGAAAAAAAGAAATAATTCATATTTTTATTATGTAATAATAAATAAATTATTTATCAAATTAACTATAATTGGACTTTTTAATAAAATTATCTATTTTATATAATCTTTCATCATTCTTTTAGATTTTTTAGCATAGTTGATTATGTTAGTATTAAATAATATATATATTTATATATATATTTGTACTTATATTTGTACTTTTGAACAATAATATATATATCATCAACATATTTTATTAAGAAAATAAGAAATATCAAATAATGTAAAAGTGCAAACAATTATCTAATTTTTTAATTCCTAATTAAATAATAACATGATTTATTAAAAATCACGACATAATTTTACATAAATACATATATTATATTATTAATACATGTTTTGAATTTTTAAAATATTTCATGAAATAATTCTTTTGAATTTTTATACATAGTATTTCATTTTATCTTTTATTTAAAATTATTGTATTTTTATTATTAATACTGATTATTTAATAATACTAATAATAATAATAATAATAATAATAATAATAATAATAATAATAATAATAATAATTGACTTTAATTATAATATTTAATAAACAAAAGAAAAAATTAAATATATAAATAAATATAATAAACTTTATATTAAAATAAAACTTTAATTGTAAAAAAAAAAAAAAAAAGAAAAAAGAAGAAAAATAAAAATATATATAAAGCAAAAAATTAAAAATATATATATAAATATAAATATAAAATATTTAAATATATAAAATAAATTATATATTTTATATTTTTTAGTATTAGTAATTTAATTATTTATAATTATGACGTGATTAACCTCTTTTATTCATTTTTTAATATAATATATATATATATAAAATAAATGTCAAAAATTAATACTATAAATATCTTATAATTTCCTTTTTTTTTTTTTATAAAAAAAAAAAAAAAAAAAAAAAGTTAGATAATAATTATAAAAATAATAATAATAATTGTAATAATAATAATAAAATTTATAATTAATGATAAAAAAAGTTATATATATGAATATATATATATAAATCAAAAATATGTATCATATATATTTAAAAAAAATTATATTTAAAATATTGCTAATAAATATTTTTATGATATAATAATAATATATATATTTAAAGAAAAAAAATATGATATTTTTTCTAATTATAATTATAATATTAACTAATTTATGTTTTTCATATCATGTTTATGGAGAACTATCAAAAAGAGAAGATAATAGCTATACTATTAATTATACAGTAAAAGATGCTTTCGTTGAAATATGTGATAATGGAAAATGTGAAAAAATATTTGAAGATGAAATAAATGGTGGGCATGACTGTACTGTTGCTATATTCAATGAATGTCCTATAACTTCAAAATATGATAGAAAAACTCTTCATCTTCTTTGTGATATTTATGATTATGATAAATGTAAAAAACTTTATACTGAAGGTTACAGTAGTCTACCGGCTTGTAAAAATAAAAATCCAAAATATTTAGAAGTACAATATAAAATTTATCAAAAAGTGAATAGTCATTATCAATTAGTATGTGCAAAAGATTATAGAGGTAAACTTTGTCCCTATACCAATTTAATTCTTGATAATATGGAAAAAAAGAAATTAAATAGTACAATAATATGGGATTATGTTACAGCTTCATGTACATCTAAAGTATGTTGTGACGTTTTTCCTAATGCTTTGAATAATGAAAATGAAATTATTGCTAAAGAATATCATGAAATATTTAATGAAGCATTAGATTATTTACAATCAAAAAATTGTACCTCACACCATAAGCATTCTGGGAAATATTATAAATCAAATTCTCACTCCAGTAATGCTACAATAACTCATCGAAAAAATAATCTAAAAATTTTAAATTTATTATTATTAATAATATCTATTCTTTATTTATTAATATAAATAATTAATATATATATAATATATAAAGATGCTGCTAATAATAATAGTAATAAATTATTATTATTACTATTATTATTATTATATTTATTTTTAGATTATATACATATACATATTTTTATATAATTATATATATATATATATTTTCTATAACTTAAAAAAAAAAATAGAAATAATTTATTTTTGAAACATATAAAAATATAAAAGAAAAAAAAAAATCTATATATATATATATATAATCATTACATATAATATAATATAAAAACAAAATATAAAATTCCTTTAATACTATTCTGAATATCTCCATACAAAATAATAAAAAGAAATATTTTAATATTTTGTATAATATTTAAAACAAAAATATTAAATTTCAATATTTTTATCCTATCATAAATAATTTAAGATAAAATATAATAATAAAAATCATTATTCTAAATAAATTTTTTATTTTATGAAAATTTATAATAATAATTAGTAGTAATATTTAATAAAAAAATATTTAACAATTATTTTCAATAATAAGCATTAATAATTATTAATAAATAATTTTTTGTTTAAATATATACATATATATATATATTTATAATAATATAATAATCATATTTGAGATTAATGATTAAATATGAATTATTTCCTGTTAGTTTTAGTTTTATTACTAAATTTAAAATTAGTCTTATTTCATAAAATGATAATATTAATAGATAAGTTTAATAATAAATACTGCTAAGGAAAACAAAGATATCTGAAAAAAGTTAATCATAAATAATGATATTATATTATAATATTTTAATTTATACCATTAAACATTATTATTTATTAACTTCTAATTATTAAAATATAATATTCTATTTTTAAGTAAAACGTAAGATTAAAAAAAAAATTAATCTTTATTATATTATATATTTATTACTCAATGTTAAAAAAAAAAAAAAAAAAAAAAATTGCTTAATTTGCCTAATATAAAAAAATATATTGGTCATAGGAATTTCTAGTAAATAATATATTTGTTCTATTAAACAAAGAAATAAAAGTAAAAGTAAAAGTTAAACCATTTAAAAAAATATATATATATATTCATAGCTGATTAAATTCTATATTTAATATATAATTCTTTATATTTAAAAATTATTTAGAATAAAATAATATTTTTAAATACATATTCTAATCAAATTTAAATATGATAATCTACTATTCTATCGAATTTATGAAACTCTGAAAAAAAAAATAAATTCTTTTAAATAAAATACATTTAGTAATATTAAAATATAAACATTCAAATAATCAAAATTAATTAATTATTTTTATTAAAAAACTCTTCACGCCTCACGCATTAGCTTTTTACTTAAGGTAATATATATTATTCATTATATAATTTAATTATCATAGATAATTATTTTTTTTTTTTTTTTTTCATTTGTCTTTAATTTTAAATTTTGAACATGAAAAGACTGAAAAGATTGAATAAAAATAAAAAATAAAATCATATATAAATATAGATTTATACAAAACTTTATTATTTATTAAGGTTATTATTATTTATATATCATTTAATATTTTAACTCTTTGATTATTTTTATTTTAAAAAATAAAAAAAAAAAAAATAAATAAATAAAATAAAATAAAATAAAATAAAAAATAATATTCGCCACCTTTTAAGTTATAAGTTATTAAAATTTAAAAATTAATTTTTTTTTTTTTTATAAAAAGGCTAATTATTAATATTTAAATATTTATTTTGATAATTTGATTTTTTTTTTTTTTTTTTTAAACAACTAAGAGAATTTACTTAAATTACTTTAATTATCAAGTTCATAAAATATTTAATATATTAATTACATTATAAATAAAGAATACATTACATATATATTTAAAAAAAAAAAAAAAAAAAAAAAAAAAACAATTATATAAAAATAATATAAATAAAAAAATTATTAAAAATAAACTTTTTTAAAAAATAAAGTTAAGATAATAAAATATATAATGAAAATTTTAAAGTTATGATGGTTACTATAATATGAATTGTAATAATGATTTCTATCAAAAATATTTTAATAAAATAAACCAAAAAATATTTGTGAAGTAAATAGTGTGATATTCATTATTTTCTCCCCAGAACCAAGTGTTATATTATCAGGAGATTTTCATTGATTCATTGAGTGAAAAAAAAACTCTATGAGGAGTTATTTGTTTTCTAATCAAAAAAAAAAAAAAAAAAAAAAAAAATGAAATAAAATAAAAAAGAAATTACTAATGATTAGTACAGTGATATAGTGTTGATCAGGTAAATTATTAATTATGTAGTATATATTTACACAATTAATATGTAAATATATTCATTATATATAAGTAATAATATTTTTAATGATAAATGATATGAAAATACATTACATTTATATGCGTTTTTTTTTTTTTTTTTTTTTTTTTTTTTTTTATTTATTTATTTATTTATTTTTTATTTCCATAGAATTAACTTTAAATAAAGTTCAAAAAATAATACATAGAATTATTTATAAACACATTAAAAATTATAGTAAAGAATCATAAATGATAATAATATTAATTAAAATTAATTATGTAAAGTTTATTTATTAATTTAATAAATATTTAATTAACAAGAAATGATAATGATTAAATAAATTAATATGATTTATAAAATTTTAATATTTAACTAAAAAATCTATATTAGCACGTGTCTTATTAACACGTGTTATTAACATGCTTTTTTTTTTTTTTTTTATTAATTATTTCTTTTCTTTCTCTTCCTTAAATATTTTTAATATTGTTAAAAATTTGTATTAATATTAAATATTTAAATATTAAAAGTTAATTAGAATTTTTATTAATTACTTTAACTTTGAAAAATTATATTTATCTTTCAATTGTATTTTTTTAATTAATTCTAATTAATGATCTTTCAAATTCAAAATTAAAAAATTTACTTCATTTTTTAATTAATCATTTTTCTATATGTTTTTATATATAATTAACAAATATTTATAATTAAAAAGATGTCTTTTAAAATGTATTTAAATATAATTTCTAAAATATTAAAAAACTTTAATGACATTTATATATTAAATCTCAAATTCGAATAACAACATTCTATTATCACAAATAAATATCTTTTGGGAAAAAAAAAATTTTTTTTTTTTTGATATATTAATAATACATCATTATATATATATATATTTTTTTTATATTAAAAAAAGAAATAAGTTAAAATATCTCTCAATTGATTGAGTTCTTATTTTTAATAAATAATATATATTAAATGATAAGAGTCTTATAGCATGTTAGCTCAACTTAACCGGTCTATCGGTGAGCTAGCGCTCTATTTCATGATTGAAATTTTATCTCTCTTTTAAATAGCTATATATCCTTACAATGGAGTAGTATGTACAATGGAATAGAAGGTAGATCAATGATTAATACAGGATATTTTTACAGTCCATGTGCAAAGTATTCAATACATTAAAGTGTAATCCCTTTTACTATTCCTTTATAACTATATAATAATCACCTTTTTTAAGGAAAAAGACAATTTGGGAGAAAGCTCTTTGTTATTTAGAACTATGATACCTTTTTTTTTTTTTTTTTTAACTTTTAATTTATAGTTTTTTTTTTTTTTTTTTTTTTATTTTTTTTTTAAAAAAAAAAAAAAACTATTATATAATAGGAAAGATTGGAAAAACCCTTTTTCTATTTACTAAAAATCAAATATACTAATAAATATAATAGTTTAATTATATATAAAGACAACTGTAACTTTAAAAAATATTTTTAAGCTTAACAAAGACTTGATTAAAAAATATATATATTTATCTGATAGTTTGATGTATTATATTTTTTAAAAAAAAAATAATTTATTAAAATTGTTTCATATAAAAATTATTGTTTATTGTTTGTATTATTAAGTAATCTAATCTTTTAAACATAATAATTTATAAAAAAATTATAAAATTAACATTTTATTTGTGATTAATTTTAAATAAAAAAAATTTTTTTTATTTTATTTATTTTCTTTTTTTTCTTTTTCTTTTTTTTTTTTTTTTTTTTTTTTTTGGAAAATTTTATATTTTATCGATTAAAAAATGGCAAAAAAAGAAAAAAAAAATAAAAATATAAACTTTAAATATTATAAAAAAAAATTATTGCTATAATATCAAAATAACAAAAAAATAAATTAAGAAATATTGCTTTGAGCCATTATTTATAATATATATATATATATATACATAAATATTTCAATTAGAAAAAATTAAATACCATAAAAATTTTATATTTTATTTTTATATTTTAAAAAAGTATAAAAGTTAATTTTGAATATAAATATTCTTTTTTTCTTCTTAAAAAAATTTATTTTTTTTTTTTTATTTCTACTATTCAAAAAATTAAAATAATTAAAATTATTTAAACATTTTTGAAAAAAGTATTTTGATATTAAATTATTAAATAAACAATAAAATAAAAAGAAGAAAAAAAAAATAAAGAAAGGAAAAAAAAATTATCAAATAAAGAAAATATTAAAAACTGATATAAAAAATGGTAGAATACAACGAAATTATTTCTGCTTTTCAACAGCTAATTCAATTATTCACAAATTTTAGAAAACCAAAAGATAGTAGTCCTATATTACCACTTTATATAAATGAAGATGATGAGGATATTGCTATAGTTTCTTCTTAAATGAAAAAAATAAATATTGTTATAATTAACAAAAATATTCTTTAATAAAAAAGTTTTACTATTTTTATATTAAAGAATATTTTATTCACAAAATAAATGATACTATTTTTTTTAAAAAAAAAAAAAAAAAAAAAAAAAAAAAGAAAAATAAATTTCCTTCTTTTTTTTAATACAATAAAAAGAAGTGTAGAAAAGAAAAATATATATACTTTTTTTTTATAACATATTATTAAATAAATATATATTTGTAATATGTTTATATTTAATTTTTAACTACATATTTCATAAATAGTTAAAAATTTTATTTTACATTGTATAAAACTTTGCACATAAATAAATATTAATGTTGTAAATAAATGTACTATTCAAATAAAAAACTTTTTCTATTTTTAAAATATTGATATTATTGAAAGTGTAATAATAAGATTATCTCTTCGTTGTATATATTAAAATAAATTTTAATTTAAATTGATTTATTTTAAAATAAATAGTTGTAATACTAATTATACTTATTATAGTAAGATGAATTATTATTTCCTTTTTTTTTTTTTTTTTTTTCTGTTCATTATAATTTATTATTTATTAATATTAATATGGTAAAAAATTAATTAATTAATAATAATTAATACTAATCATTTTAATAAAAAACTTTGATCATAATTAGATTAAAGAAGAATCTATGATTAACAGTTCAAAAAAAAAATTCCCTAATATACAGAAAAATAAATTATTAAAATAAAAAAAAAATTATAATTATTATTAGAAGATAATGAAATTAAAGTGATTATTACAAAAAATATGTAATGGCATCAAAAAAAAAGTTAGGAAAGAAAATTTAAAAAAAAAAAAAAGTAATATATATATAATAAATATAATTTTCTATATATAAATATAATATTAAATATTTAAACTATTAAATAGGACTGTTAATAAAATATTCAACTATGATATATTTAATATATTTATTTATTTATTTATTTTTTTAAAAAAAAAAAAAATTATATATCACATGAAAATTATTTGATTTAATTATTAATATTATTGAGGAGTATTCTTTAAATTCTACATATTTTTAATTATTTTTTTTTTTTTTTTTTTTTTATTTTTTATTTATTTTTTATTTTCCATAAAAATTTATTTAAAGAAATTTTTAGATATTTTTTTTTTATTGTATTTTTTTTTATTATATTTTATTTACTTAGGTATATTAATTTTTTTTTATTAATTTATTTATTTATTGGTATTATGCAAATAATTTTATTTACATGTAATGATACTATTTATTTAATAAAGAAATATATTTATTATTAAAAACGTTATTCTTCAAGAAAATATTATATATATATTAAAAATCTAATATAATTAACTTGAAAATTTTTGTAATAAATATTTTATATTTTTATTTTATTATTTATTTATTATCTTATATTTTTATGTTATATAAAAATTAACCAAAACTTGTTTTTTTCTTTGAATATGAGTTAGCCTTTATTAAAACACAAAATAAAAATAATAACTTATTACATGTATTATTTATTTAAAAGTTTATTTAATTTGATTATTTAAATTTAACTAAAATTAATTATATTCTAAAGTATACATTTTTACTAATATTTTTATTAACAATTGTAATTTCAATATTTGAATTAAATCCACTTTTTCCAAGAAAAGTCGGTTTATAAAATATATTTCTAAACTCATAATATATAATTTTTCGGAGTTACGTAACATTTTTAATTTTTACATATAAATTTTTAAAATAATAATAAATAAACTTTAATAAATATCATATTGTAAAATTATGTTATTTATCCATTGTAAAATATTTTTTAAATTTTACATTTATAAAATATTCGTTTTATTTATATATATACGGAATTTATTTGTTATTAATATATTAAAAATTTAATATTAAATACATTATGTTAAGTGGCATAAAAAAAATTCATATAACTTTAAAATAAAATAAATTATTTCCTCAATAAATTATTTACAGAATTTAAATTAATATATATTTAATTTTAGTATGGTTATTATATAGTTTTAATCATTTTATTGATAATATAAATATATTTAATTATTTGAAAGTTCATAAAAAATAAAAAGTGAGAAATATAATAACATTATTAATTAAAATATTAAATATTATTATTATTATTATTATTATTATTATTATTTTATTATATTTTGTAGTTGTACATTTTCAAATAACTATTTCATATTATTAAAAATAAATCAAATAACCATATATAACAACATGAAATTTATACAGGAAGCTTTTTTTTTTTTAGCTATATAATTTAATAAAAAGTAATATTTTAAATTTTTATTATTATTATATATATATTAATATTGGCAATATTTTAATATTTGAATTTCTACTATTTTAAATTATCTTTTTTTTTTTTTTTTTTTTTTTTTTTTTTTACTAAACTAGAGTAAATAAATTGAAAAAAATGATTATTTAAAATATTAATTATCTTAAATAAATTTTATAAAAATTAATATCAATAAACCTGTATTTTATGTATTTATAAAAATATTTAAAGATATATTTACTGCCATCTTATATAACATATATATATATTGTATATTTATTAAGATAAAAAAAAATTATTCTTTTTAATTAATATTGTATTTAATATTTTTTTACAATAAAATTAGAATTAAATATTTAAATAAATATATAAATATTAAAGATATGTTTAATGAAAATTATATATAAATTGTATATTTAATAATTAATATAAAATTTTTATTTATTTTTTTTTTTTTTTAATTAATCTACATTAAAAAATTTTTTTTAATCTTTTTGCCATAAAAGATATTAAATGGATTTTATGTTTAATCCAATAAAAATTAGTTAAATATTTAATATTTAATATGGCATAAATTTTATATTAAAAAAATTTTTATGAAAATAATTACAAATAATATGTAAATAAAAAAAAAAAGGATTTTTAATGTTCCTTTTTTTTTTATCTAATATATATATAAAGTGGAATCATTTTATTATTAATTTAATTATAAAACTAGGAAAATATATATATGCTCCGATAATATAGATAATTAGATTTAAAAAAAATTTAAATAACATAGAAAAGGTTTATTAACAAATATTATTTGCATTTTTATTTTTAATTCTAAATAAAACTTTTCTTATGATATATTATATAATATTTATATATATAAATATTCATTATGGTTTCAGTATTAATAGAAAATTTTATATAATCAATTTTAATAATTTGTTATTAATCCAATAATCCGAAAAAAAAAAAAAAAAGATTTATAATAATAAAATCAAAGATAAAATAAAAATTTTTATATAATATATATTAAAATGGGAAATTTATTTATTAAAGAAGAATCCATAATTATTTATTAGCGGTAGATGTAACTTTCAAATTATTTATTTTTGTAAATAATGTATTAATTTTCATTATTCCTCATTAGCGGTAGATGTAACCTTCTAAATATTTATTTAATGTAAATCATTTATTAATTTTCTACTAAATATAAATTCCTTTTTTTTTTATTTTTTAATTTAATTTCTGGTAAAATGATTGAAAATTTTCGAAGTTATTATTTTTCTATATTATAATATAGAAAAATTGATATTACTATAGTAATAAATTTTTATTATAATCAATATTAATTTTACTTTTTTTATATAATTATATTATATTATTATTGATTGTATTATTTCATTATGTATGTAGATAAATTTGTTTATGTGATAAAATTATTATATTTTACTTATAATACCAATATATAATATTATATATTAGAATAAAACATGTCAAAAAAAAAATTTTTTTTTTCAAAAACAATTATATTTCCATAAAAATTATTTAATTACCATATAATCTAATTAAATATTATTTTTATCTCTGTTTATTATCTCATTGAAATTTTCATTAATAGTTTAATATTAGAAAATGTTGGAATGTTGGATCAAACATAAATATTATATTTTAAGCCGTAAACTCATTAATATATTATTTTATAAAAAAAAAAATTATATATAATTTATTATATACAAATTTAAAAAAGTTATAATTAAAATATGGAACCATGAATATTTATTATGTAAAATTCATGAAAAGTAATTAAATTTTTAATAAAAATTTATTTAATAAATATTAATAAAAAAGAAATGAAATGAAAAAGAAAAAGAAAAGAAAAAAAAGAAAATAAAAATAAAGAAATTATATTAAAGACAATAAATAAATTTTTATATAAATAAGCCTGAATTTTCTTTCTTTTTTTTTTTTTTTATTATAATCATTCAAAAATAAATATTTATATATAAAAAAAATTTTAATAATATTATTTTTTAAAAAAATAAAAATAAAAAAATAAACAAATTTATCAAAGAAAAAAAAAATAATAATAATCTAAAATTATATATTGAAGATAATTAAAAAATAAATTATAAAAAAAAAAATGATTGAGTGTACTAGTCAAGCTTGTGAAATTATTACTGAAACTGTTTTTCCTTTATTAGGATGTTTTACTGCGTAATTATTTATATTAGATTTTTTATTTTATAAGATAATAATATATTAATAATAATATATATATATATTTTTATTAATATTTGAAATAATTATTAAATATATGTATATATAAATTTTATATATTAATATGATATAATAGATACTTCATATTTTTAAGTCCTTTCAAGGAAATTCACTCTCTAAGAGGTAAAAATGAAGTTTGTAAAATTAATCCATTTCCAAGTATTATGATCTTTTGTAATTGTCTTTGTCAAGATCTTTATTCATTTGTAATTCATAATCATTGGACTTTTTGGTAATTATTTAATACAATTATTCAAATTATTATTTAATATAAAATTATGTTAGTTTTTTTATCAAATAATATATATAATTAAATAATAATATAATAAACTAATTTTTATATTTTTTTTCTATTATTAAATATATATTATTAATATAATTAATTACTTTTAAATATAATTTCATTATATTCAGGCCAAATGTTGGAGGGTATTTTTTTTTTTTTTTTTATTAATTTAAATATTTTTAAATTTAATATTTTAGAAATCCATATAAAAAAAATTTTTTTTCGAAAAAATTTTTTTTTTGTTTTTTAATATTTATAGAATTATTTTAGGTCAATATTATATTATGATTTTATTTTCTTCAAATTTAAAGCCAAAAGATTTCAATATTTCTCTTATAACTTTATTAGTTTTTACATTATTGGATATTTGTGGAGGTGCTTTATCATTTATTTTATTCAAAAATAATTATGAAGCAGCTAAAAATTCAATGGGAATTATTGGTATCATTATTCTTTGTGGTGTTTATGTATCTCCTTTAACCACTGTATTTGAAGTTATTAAAACAAAAAATAGTAATTCTATTAACTTTTTAACTACTGTAGCCTTAACTTTAAATGGTGTTTTCTGGTTAACTTATGGACTCTTCTTTAATGATTTCTTTATTTGGTTCCCTAATGGACTTGGTGTAATTTCAGCTCTTCTTCAATTTCTTCTTTTCTTTATATATCCTAAAAAAGAAACTGAAGAAAAATTAATAAATGGAATTAAATTAGAAAATGTTTCAGTTGACACAGCCATGACTCTTCAATAAAAAAAATTAAAAATAATAATAAAAAAAAAAAAAAATTAAAAAAAAAAAAATTAAAATAAGAAATATACATATAATCATAATTATAATCTATATTATCGTAATTAATAATATTCGCATTAAATACTAAAAAAATATATATTATCAATGTATAATTAAAATATCAAAATATTTTAATTATAATATATTTATTATATTTATTATAAAAAAAAAAAAACAATCGCAATATAAAAACTTTTATTTTAATTATAATATATTTATTATATTTATTATATAAATTTTTTTAGAAAAAAAAAAACAATTGCAATATAAAAACTTTTATTATATTATTTATCATTAAATAAAATCAACAATTATTAAAAAAAATATATTTATAATAATTATAAAGTAAATAAAAATAAAAGAAAAAATAAAAAAAAAATAAAATAAAATAAAAAAAAAAATTAAAAATTAAAAAATTAATTTTTTGTGCCAAAATTAGAAAAATTATTTAAATATTTAATAAATTATTTTTTTTTTAACGACCGTAGCAGGATTTCTCCCCAGCTGCACATCCGTAGACACACAATAATTTATTACTATAGCCCTTATCTAACTTCCTACTTAGTAGGTGGTCCCGTCCCTGTTGGACTGCCTTACAGTTACTCTGCATTGGCGCTCCTTACCCAAGTATAATTTAATTAATTATATTAGAAATATTATTAAATGGGGCATTTTGAAAATTTTCATTTCGAAAAGGTGCATTTAGCAAAATTTTAATAAATAGATAAATAATTAATAAAATAAATAAATAATAAATTTATTATAGTATTTAAGAAAAAATATTAATATTAATTAAAATATTTTATTTTTTTAGTGTGTTAATTCTAATGTATTATTATATAATTTAAAAATAAATTTATTTTTAAATTTATTTATTTATTATAGTTTTATTTATTTATTTTTATTTATTTAGTTATTTATTTATTTAAATTACATATATTACTTATTTGTTTTATTATTAATTTATGTATTTATTAACTTTCAAAAAAAAATTTATAAATGAAACTTTTCCAAATGAAACTTTTTCGAAATGCCTCACATTCTTATTAAATAAATAAGTAATTATATTTATAAATAAAAATAAATAAATAAATAAATAAAATTAATAAATATAATAAATATAAATATATATATATATAGTAATTAAATAAATTTAAATATAAAATATATATAAAACTTTTTTAATATCTATTAACTATATAATTATTTCACATGAATACAAAATCTATTTACATGTGCATATGATATAGAACAAATATGTGTAGTAAACATATTTGTATATTTAATAATAATTATTAAATATTAAATTTATATTTTTTTTTGATAATAATTATTTATTTTATTTTATTTCAATATGTATTATTATAATTATAATAATATTTTAATTCATATAAAATTTATATAGTTCTACATATTGGAATTAAAATTAAAATGCTAATAATCATTTTAAATAGTTTGTGTTAACATATATGTAACAAATTTATTCATATGATATATGTTCTATTTAAAATATTATGAATATATTATCTACTTTTCTCCTTTTTAACCATAATACTTTACATATTATTATATTAAATAAATAAATAACATATATCAGATTAAAGGTTTCGCTTGATTCTATTCTAATATTCAAAAGTACATTTTTTAAAAAACAGACATGCCTTAATAAACTACTTAATTTGTCTAAACATCTATACTTCAATATTAAACAGTTATCAACAATAATACATACTTATTATTATATGTAAATAAACAATAAATACTAATTATTATTATATTTGTAATATATATTTAAGTCTTCCATTCATATCAATTTCAATTCACCTATATAATAATATCTGTAAAATACAATAAATATAAAAAAAAAAAAAAAATTAAAATTATCATATTAATAATTATCTTAAATCATATTTTAACTGTTAAATTGTTAATATAATTTATTACTTGGTATTAAGTCTATATATTTATATAACTATTTAACTTCAAGTTGATATTGTTTATCATCCTTATAAAGTTAATTTGATTGCTTATGCATTGTTTAGAGTTGATCGTAAAGACTTGTCTATTACTAATGCTTGTAATCTAATTCTCTTTTTAATAGCGATATTCTGTTCACATCTGTTAACAATTCTAATAGTTCCTTTGATTCTTCATTTGTTAATAATTCACCCATTGATGGTCCTATTCTCACCCAGGAGGAGAACGAAAATTTTATTTCTGAATTCATGTATAAATTTTTAACCAATAGATTTATAAAAATTGATAATTATCTATATTTTAGGGATGGTGAAAGGTTACGTAAAATTATTGATGATCCCTAAAAAAAAATTAAAATTATTACTAAAGAGCATAGAGTAGGACATGAAGGTATTCAGAAAACGTATGAGAGAATAAAAGATAACTATTATTGGAAAAATTTAATTTTATATATATAAAAATATATTTCTTTATGCAAAATTTGTCAGCTTAATCGTTCTGAACCTTTGCCAAAGCCTACTAAAAATTTTAGAACTCCTGTTAATGGTCCTTTTGTTCGGCTTGGCATAGACATTATTGGACCATTAAAGAAAACAGATAGAGGTAACAAATATATTATTGTTTGTGTAGATCACTTCACAAAGTGGGTAGAAGTAAAACCACTTTGTACAACCACTTCTCAAAATGTAATTAATATCTTAGTGGAAGTTTTCAATAGACATGGTATACCCCCAAATTATTGTAATTGATAATGGAGTACAATTTACATCAGATTATACAAAAATATTTTTTGATCTTTATGATGTATATATCCATTTTGTTAGTATACATCATCCTGAATCTAATGGTTTAGTATAGAATAGAAATAGAAAAATTGGAAAACAATTAAGAAATTTCTTTTACGACAATAAAAATTGGAATATTTTACTACCTTTATAGGCACTTAGGACAAGTAAAATCTACTGTTTCTGGTTACTCTAGTTATAAATTACAGTAAAGAAGAAAAGAATTCCTACCGATCGATATTAATTTAAGAAATTCAATATTAGAAGATAATGATCGATCAAAAGAAGAAATTTTAATGAAAAGATTTGTTGAGCATGCCAAATGAGTAAAACAAGCTGCAAAAAAAAAAAAAAAAAAAAAAAAAAAAAACTTGAACTATAAATTATTGGCAAAGCAGAAGACAGGCTCAACAAAGTATTGAAAATAAGAAAAATTTTAAAATTGGTGATTTGGTAAAAATTAGAAATCACCAACGGACTAAACTTGAACCGTATTTCCTTAGTCCATATATAATTAAGGACATATCTTGAAATACAGTTCAATTACAGGATATTATGGAGGGTACAAAATTGAAAAGAAACGTCCATATTAAAAATATATTGCCTTTTAATGAATGAAATTTCAAGAACTTAAATTTAGTTTTTTATATTTTATATATATAAAAAAAAAAAATTTTTTATTAAAATTTTATATAATTAATATAATAGCTTATTTTATTTATATATTATTATTATTAAAATATATAATATTATATTCTTATTTATTATATTTATTTATAATAATTATATATTATTAATACTTTACAGTATAATTAATATTATTCTAACTCTTGCTTTGTTTTTCTTTGGTAGAAATAATATTGTAATTATAAAATAATAAGATACTAATAAAAACTATTAATAATTCAAATACACTTATTAAACCAGCTACAACATAAGGAATATCACATTACATTTGATATAAAACAAATATGTGTAATAACATATTTGTGTATTTAATAATAATTATTAAATATTAAATTTATATCTTTTTGATAATAATTACTTTATTTCACTTTATTTTATGTCAATATGTATTATTATATTTATAATAATTATAATTATTAATAAATTATAATTTATTAATAATTTATAAGCAGTGGGTTTTTAAAATAATGATTGTTTAATAAAATTCAATAATAAAATTATAATATTCGTACAAATAAAATAATAATTCTAATTCCTAAAATTTTACAAGAGAGTTCTCTATTTCTAATATAAATAATCTAATCTATTTATAAGAAATAAGTATTATATTAATTATATATTCTAATATATAGAACTATATAAATTTTATATGAATTAAAGTATTATAATTATTATAATTATAATAATACATATTGACATAAAATAAAGTGAAATAAAATAATTATTATCAAAAAGATATAAATTTAATATTTAATAATTATTATTAAATATACAAATATGTTACTACACATATTTGTTTTATATCATTATATATGATATATGAAAAATTATTAATCTAAGATAATATATTTTAAAGGTATATAAATTCAAATTTTATTATAAATATTATAAATATTATTCAAATTATTAAAACCTTCTATATTCTAATATACCTAAGTTTTATTTGCCAAAGAATAAAGAAAAAAAAATTTTTCCATAAAATATATTCATGTATTATGATATGAAATGAAAATAAAAACCTTAATTATTAATAAATTATTTTATTAATAATTACATAAAAATAAATCAATTAATCACTTGATTAATTATCATATGATTTATAAAATGATCCAGAAATAACGTGATATAAGAAAAATTTATGTAATATCATAAATTCTCTAAAAATACATAAAATTAATGTAAACATAAAATTTATAACATAAATTTTATGTTATGTAAATATGTAAATAATTTATAAATTAATTAAGTTTTATTTTATTTCATTTTAAATTATTTTTATTATATTTTTATTATATTTTTATATTTTATAATTATTTTATTATTTATATTATACTTTTTATAATATTCAACTAAATATTTAATTCTTATTATTTTAAAATAGTTTATAATTAAAGAGTATTATATAAAGAATACTTTTTCTTTATATTTATTCTTTGTAATTTTGCAGTTTTGCAAATTGCCATTCATGCAATTCAAATAGTTAAAATTATAATAACAAATTGCCAAAATAAATATATTTTATTAGTAAAATTAATTTAGTAATATTTAATATGAAGTTATAAAAATTATTAGTTAATTAAATAAATTTAAATTATAAAATAAATAAATAAATATTTAATAAATAAGTAAATAAAATTATATTATATTAATAAATTTCATAAATAAATTCATATAACTTCTCCCAGTAAGAGAGTGAACCAAGGTGTACTTTATCAATTATTTATATATAAATAATACATAAACTTTTTGTACTATCAAAAAAAAAAAAATTTCCATTAATAAAAAAAAATTATAAATACTTTTTCCATAAATAAAAAAAAATTATAAATATAATTATGAAATTAATATTTTTAATATTTCTAAAAAAATTAATATAATTAATTTTAAAACATATAATTGATATAAAAAAAAATAACTGTTTATGATAATAATAATATTTATTCAGATTAAACAAAGAAGAAAAGGAAGTAAAGAACCCTTCCTTAGCATATAAAAACTAATAAATAATGATTAAACGTTATTTATATTAAGATATTTATGATTCTTATTAAAAATATATATATAAATATTTTATAAATTATAACTATATAAATATTTACATTTATGTAAATACTTTTTTTTTTTTTATCATTCGGTTTATAAACATTTTTATTAATTTATTTAAACATTTATAAATTTAAAAAGCTTAATTTTATAAATTTTATAATATATATTTATTTTATTCAATATTAATTTAAACCAATAATATCAAAATATTTAAAACTAATTATACATGTCATGGATATATATACTTTTGAACATTTCACTAATATTTTTATTTTAGAAATTATACTATATATATTTTGTAAATATTTTTATTGTTTTTTTTTTTTTTATCAATAAATAAATAAATTTTTTCATATTTATTTTTATTATTAATAATCATGATTTTGTGTAACACAAACTAAAAAATTTTTTAGAAAATTATAATTAAAATTAATATTAATTATTTTTTTAATTTAATTTTAATTATAATTTAAACTTTAATTATTATATTAAATATTTTTTCTCTTTTTTTTTTTTTTTTTTTTTTTAAACTTTAAAAAATATTTAATATAATTAGTAAAAGTTTTACTGAATGTTTTAAAAATATCTTTATAAACAAAATATATATTAATATATAAAAGATTAAATACTAATAAATAGATATAATATATATATTAATATATTAATAAATTTTTATTAGTGAAATATTTTTAAACTTATTTATTTATTATTATCTATTTTATTTATTTAATTTATTAATTATATTTAATTGAATGTTATGTTATATGTCTTTATGAAATGATATAAAAAAAAAAAAAAAAATCATACATTGTTATTTATAACATTTATAACTTCCTTTTATGCGTTATTTAATATAAATATTACTAATTTTTATTATAATTTATGTTCTATTCAGATTAAAAATTTTTTCTGTTTTCCTTTTTTTATTGTTAATTATGGAAAAAAACAATTGTACTTAAAACATTGTTAAAAATATATATAAATGTATAAAGTTTCTTTAAAATTTTAAAACTAAAAAAAAAAAAAAAAAATTAGAAAAAAAAATAATAAAATAAAATAAAATAAAAAATAAAAAAAATAGAAAAAATAGAAAAATAGAAAAATAGGGAAAAAAATAAATATATATATTATATAAAATAAAATAAATATTATTATTATTATTATTATTATTAAAAATATTAATAGTATTAATAAATTTTAATTAAAAAAAAATAATTGGAAGTTAAAAATTTAAATTACATAATATTCATAATTGAATAAAAATATAAAATTACCTAAACTCAAGTTAATATTGAACTAAAATATAAAATATAAAATAAAAGTACATAAATATAACATATTTATACATTAAACGTCGAATAAACGAAAATTAAAATTAAAATGTTAATTAAATATATAATTACATTATTATTTGGTAAAGTATAATTATATTCTATTATTCTATTATATATATTAAATATAAATGTAATAAGGATAATTATTTAGAAAAATTTTTTAATATTAATAATTATTGACAAATAAAGTATATTAATCTTATCATATGTATGTATACTATTGAATATATAAATGTTTTATTCTAATTTAAATACAATAATATTATACATATATATATTATTTTCTTTTAATATTTGAATATAAATAATAAAAATTTAATTGGTTTAATTAGTCTATAGCACAACTGCTATTTCTTCTTTTTTAGAAAAAGGAAAACGTCCAGAATATTTTGAATTAACTGATAACATAGTTCCAACTATTAAAGTTAGTATTTCCGATGATGAATTAGCCTTATTAAAAACTCAAGCTGACTATACTTGTAACAGAGCTGGTACTCCAACTTTGAATATTGGTGAAACATTACAACAATATCAATATGCTGCAAAGATGTTTATTGAATTATTAAAATTGATGAACTTCAATGAAACTTATCCTAATGTTGATTTTTCTTCTGTTTTACCAGAGTTAAATATTGGTGAAGATGGTCATCCAAATTTAAACACTATGGAAATTCTTTCTGGATTTAATTTTAATTTCGATGATTATCGTTTCCGTGATTACGCTAATAATCCAATTATTTTCCAAATTTTTATGTCTAATCCTAATTTTAATGCTATTAAAGTTGCTTTAACACTTAATAAATTACCATTAGCTGAAGGTTATCAAATTAATCCAAATTTACAAGCAATTTTAGCTATGGCTGTAAATAATAGTAATTATAATGAATTCAAAACTAAAAATGCTACTATGATCATTGATATAAATAAGTAAATAAATATATATATATATATATTAATACTATTTATTATTTCATTTATTATTATTATTATTATTATTATTATTATTATTATTATTATTATTATTATTATTATTATTATTATTATTATTATTATTATTATTATTATTATTATTATTATTATTATTATTATTATTATTATTATTATTATTATTATTATTATTATTATTATTATTATTATTATTATTATTATTATTATTATTATTATTATTATTATTATTATTATTATTATTATTATTATTATTATTATTATTATTATTATTATTATTATTATTATTATTATTATTATTATTATTATTATTATTATTATTATTATTATTATTATTATTATTATTATTTAAATTTTTATATATTTATACATATTTAAATTGAATGAAATTTATTAATATATATTAAATATTTAATATAATATATTAACATATTATCAAATTATAATTTATGTATATATACCACTTTATTAAAATTTTATTCATACAAAAACCATTGATTAAAATTTTTATCTTGCGTAAACCATTTATTAAAATTATATATATATATATTTATTTTATTATATAAATTAAAAATATATAGTCAGACTGAGGTTTTTGATAAAATTACTTTTTCTTTAGGAGGTAAATCATCTCTTTGTTTCTCCAAGCCTGGTTACAATATTAAAATTCGTGGTGATAAAGATTTATTTGGTCGTAATCAATTTAAACTTCGTTCTGAATCTGCCGATCCAAGTTTCTTAAGATCAAAATTAGCTTCCGATGTTTACATTTCCTTGGGGCTTCCATGTATTTCTACTAATTATGCTACTTTATATATCAATGATGAGTATATGGGTTTATTTACAATAAGTGATGCTTATAAATCCTCTTGGATTGAATCAGAATATGGTGATAAAAATACTTCTTCATTATATAAATGTGACGTTCTCTCTTACTTAACATTGGTTAATTCTCCATACTTATGTGAAAATATTAATGATGAAGTTACTGATTCTAGTGAATTTGTTCAATTTTTAACAACTTTGGATAAGGCCCAATCAGCCGCAGATATTGAAGATATTTTTGAAGTTGATCATTTCTTAACTGAAATGGCACTCGAATATATCTTGGGTAGTTGGGATAGAATTCTTCATCAAGGTCACAATTATTACATGTATAAACAACCAAATGGTAAATGGATTTATTTAGCACATGATTTTGATCATGAATTTGGTATTAATATGGATAGAGGTATTATGGGACCAATTACTCTTGATTCTCCAGAACGTGTCCAAAAATTAAACTTTGATTATCCTAACTACTCTTTTGATGATTGGGAAACGAGACATCTTCATATTATTGATATTTTAATTAGAAAGGATACTACTCGTTTCGATAAAATTTTAAAGAATATTGTTGAAAAAGTTTTCAATCCAGCTACACTCTACCCACATATTGATGAATTAAAGGAATTAATTAAACCATACGTTGAATCAGATTATAAACCTCTTGATGATGGTAAATTACCTGGTAGAATTAATGACATTGGTGATGAATTTTATTCATATGCCCAATGGGACGCTAATATTGAATTTACTTCCGTTCCAACCGATCAATATTTTGCTTATGGTATTAAATATTGGATTCTTGCTAAATATAGATATTTATGTAATACCTATGATTTAGAATGCGATGAAACCTATCTTGATAAAAATTATTCATACACTGTAAATAAAGATGTAGAATTTACTGGTTATGATTGGAAACATTATTTCCCAGATTTTGATATGAAAATAAATTCACCAGGAAATGATACAAATCCTATTCCTACTGAAAATAAACCAAATGATTGTTGGGCTGAAAATCTTGGTTACTCATGCTGTTCTCCAGAGAACACCTACATTTACAGTAGTGATGAAAATGGTGATTGGGGTTTTGATTTTGAAAATCAACAATGGTGTGGTATTATTTCCAACAATAAATCATCACAGAATTCTTGTTGGTCTGAATTAATAGGCTATCCATGTTGTTCTTCAGAAAATACAACAGTTTATCAACAAGATGAATACGGTGATTGGGGTTACGATTTTACTAAACAAGAATGGTGTGGTATTTCGTACTATGAAGAACCAACAAATCCAGATGAAACATGCTGGTCTAAAAAATTAGGTTATCCATGTTGTAAGGGATGTAAATTATATTCTACTGATGATGATGGTTCATGGGGTTATGAATCTAATCAATGGTGTGGTATTCAATCTTTCTGTAAAAACTAAAGAAAAAAATAAGAATAATAAGAATAATAAGAATAATAATAAGAACAAAAAAAAATATTAAAATGTTAATAAAAAACAATGTAATTTTAAAAATAAATTAAAAATCTATATATTACACTATTGAAAAAAAAAAAAAAAAAAAAAAAAAAAAAATAGATAATAGAAATAGATAAAACACTAAAGTATAAAAATTTAAAAAAAAAAAAAAAATAAAAATAAAAAATAAGAAAATATTTAAAAAAAAATTTAAATAAAATTTGAAGAAAAACAAATAAAATTTTTTATTACGTCATTAGCATGGAATCATTTTACTAAATAAACATCATATTTGCTATTTTAAATTAAAAGTATACTTTTATTTTTTTTATTTAATAATTGATAATTGTTGATCTTTGATTATATGTCTCAAGTATTATGAGATAATTTACAAATAATGAAAATATTGTATTCCATACATTTTTTTTTTTACCATTGTTGTTAATGTGAATAACTTAATTTATTGTATTATTCAATTCAAATATTTGACTGATAAATTTGTTAGATTTGCTAAAGATATCTGGAATATAGATGATACAGGTAAGAGTAAGGAAGAAGTTGCCCTTGAAGGAATTTCCTGTATGGAAAAGTTTGTTATAGAATGTGGAATGATAACGACACTTAAAGAACTTGGAGCGACTAAAGAAATGTTATCAGAAATTGCTAATAATTTAGTTTTATTAATAACATCTTAGAATAAACTTAAACAATATTAATTTATTATTAGTATTATTATTAATAATATTTTAAAATGAATTTAAACAATATTAATTTATTATTATTAGATTATATAAAATATTTATATATTTAAGAGTATAAGTAATTTTAAATAAATGATATTGATATATGCATTATTATTAATTATTTTTATAATATAAAAATAATAAAATTTAGATTCATCATTATATCATCAAATATTTGAGCTATGTACAATCTAATAAATAATTTTATATGCAAATACTTTATATACAAATATTTTTTATTCATATAAATATAAAATATATATAAATTAAATTAATTTTTTATTATTTTATTGGACAGTTTTGAATTCCTTTTTTTTTTTTTTTTTTTTTTTTTTTTTTTATTTTTAATTTTTAATATTATTCTATTTATAAAATCTTTAAATCTTTAATAAATATTGGGAAACAAATTTGTATATATTACATTTTTTAGATTTATTAATATTTATTAATTTATTTATTTAGTTATGAGACCACACAATTAATATATTTAAGAGTTACATATTACATATAAAAAAATTTACTTCACATGAATTTACATATTTACATATATTATATGTAATGTACATATATATATTTAAACATTAAATTTTATATATATCTATATATATAAATATATTTATATGCTAATAATTTTTATAAATTTTTTTTATTATTTTTATTATATTTTAATGGATATTTTCAATTTTTTAAATAAGAAAACCCTTGTTTTTAATAAAATTATTTTCTCATTCATTCATTATTTTATTTAATAACTAAAATATGTAGATCAAATTGTAAAATGAAAATAAAGAAAAAAATTAATAAAAAAGAATACTATAAAAAATAATTTTAATTATAATAACAAAGATAACCCATTAAATTTTTAATATATCATTCAAATTTTAATTTTTATCAATAATAATTAGTAATATTTAATCCAGAGGGAAAAATCATGAAGATTTGATTCTGACGGAGGTCGTTCCATTTTAAATTTTTTGAATATCTTTATTTATAATAATAAAGATATCCCTTTAAATATTTAATAAATTATTCAACTTTTTTAATTTTTATCAATATTAATTAGTAATATTTTAAAGATTTTTATTTAATATTTGGGATTATTCTAATAAACGGATTAAGTTCCACTTAATTTAAAAAAAAAAAAAATAATAGTTTATATTATATATAGAGAGTATATATATATATATATTGATTAGTTTTCTTTATTTATAAAAAATTTTATATAAAAGGAATAAAATTTTCTTTATCTTTTTTCTTTATTCATATCAATTAAATATTATTATATAAATTTAAATTTAATAATAATAAATTATTAATTATTTTATTCATTATTTTAAAAATAAATAATTAAAAATGAAATTCGATTTTACTTTTGAAAATCCAACAAAGATTTATTTCGGTAAAAATTCTTTAGATAATTTAGAAACTGAATTAAAAAATTATGGGGAAAATATTTTATTAGCTTATGGAGGTGGTTCCATCAAAAAGAATGGAATTTATGATAAGGTTATTGCTATCTTAAAGAAATCAGAAAAGAATGTTTTCGAATGTAGTAATATTTTATCAAATCCAGTTTTAAGTAAAATGCTTGAAGGTGCTAAAATGATTAAAGATAATAATATTGATTTAGTTTTAGCAGTTGGTGGTGGCAGTGTTATTGATTGTGCCAAAGGAATGTCAGCCGCTGCTTATTATGAAGGTGAAGATGTTTTCAAAAGTTATTGGATTGATGCTGAACCATTAGGTGATCAACAAAAGATTGTTCCAATTGCTTCAATTCTCACAATGGTAGGTACTGGAAGTGAAATGGATACTGCCAGTGTCATCAGTGATACAGATAGAAATATTAAGACAGGAAGAACTTTCCCAAAAAGTCTTTGTCCAAGATTCTCTATTTTAAATCCTGAATATACTTTCACTTGTTCTAAATATCAAATGGTGAGTGGTATTTTTGATTGTATGTCACATTTGATGGAACAATATTTCTCAGGATTCGATGATAATACTTCAGATTATATTATTGAAGGTATTTATCGAAGTGTGATTCATTCAGCTAAAATTGCAGTTCAAAATCCTTTAGATTATGAAGCACGAAGTAATATTATGTGGTGTGCCACAGTAACTTTATGTGGTATTCCAGGATGCTCGAAAGAACAAGATTGGGAAGTTCATAATATTGAACATCAACTTAGTGCATTCACTAATTGTGCACATGGAATGGGATTATGTGCTATTTCTATGCCATATTATCGTTATATAAGTAAATTTGGAATAGATAAATTTGTCAGATTTGCTAAAGAAATCTGGAATGTCGATGATACAGGTAAGAGTAAAGAAGAAGTTGCCCTTGAAGGAATTTCTTGTATGGAAAAGTTTGCTAAAGAATGTGGAATGATAACGACACTTAAAGAACTTGGAGCGACTAAAGAAATGTTACCAGAAATTGCTAATTCATGTATTTTAGGAGGAGGATTCAAGAAAGTAACACATGATGAAATTTTAGAAATCTTAAATCAATGTTATGAATAAATCCATTAATTATATTACAATAATTAATATTCTAAAATTTTAAATAATATATACAAAAATTAAATATAATATGGTACATAGAAATGCAATAATACTAAAGGGAAATTATAAATATCTATTTAAAAAAAAAAATTAAAAATTAAAATTTATATATTTTTTTTCTAAAATTTAAATATTAAGCACTACTATTTAAAAATGTATTTAATTAATTAAATTTTATATCATTCTAAATTTATCTCTAATTTTGTATAATTTATATTTTAAATAATAAAATAAACATGAAAAAATATGAATAATGATATTTTTTCCTTTTTTTTTTTTAAATATAAATATATTTGTTGAATTTAATATTTTTAGATAAAATATTTTGAAATGTGATAAAAATTTATATAATATATATATAATAGTTAATTATTATTTGAGTAATTTTACTTCGAAGTTTTGAAAATTTAAAACATTAAATTCTGTATATTAAAAAATTATTAAATATATTTATTTTTATCAATAATATTTTAATAATATATTTTTATAATTATTTTAACATTTAAAATGTAAATATAATTAAGGGTATAACTGATTATTAATTCTATTAAATTATCATCATTATTTTTATAATATTACAAAAAATTAAAATTTTTTTTTTTTAAGAACCAACATAAATTATTAAAAAATACTAAAATTTAAATTTGTACAACTTTATATATAAATAATTTTTTATTAATATTTTTTAATTACGTATTTTTATTTTTTTACCTTTTGTAATTTTTTGAATACATATTATTTAAAATAATTTATTTTTAATTAATTTTAATTTTTATTGGACAATTTTAATTTCTACTTTTTAATTTATAAAAATATTAACTTTTATATTTATATTAAAATCTTTAAATTTTTATTAAAATTTGGGTGACCAATTTGTATATTATAAATATTAATATTTTTACAAACATTTTTCTTTTTACTATTATTATATAGTATGCAATTATCGTAATAATAAAAAAAAAGGCTCGTTATTAACAATATTTTTTTATTATTCATTTATTAATTATATTTTATTAAACTTTAACATATTATATTCCTTTATAATATCAAAATTAAATACATTAAAGGGAATTTTAAATAATAATATTAAATAATAAAATAATTTATAAAGTAATATAGAATAAAAGTTTTATATTTTTTAGTTAATTTATATTTTCTAATTAATAAAAAAATAATTAAACATATATATATCTTATCATTAATATTATAAAATATTTATTATATTTTAATTTTCGAAAAAAAAACTATATATATAAATCATTCAACTAAAAAAAAAAAGTTTTATTTTTGTAATTATAAATTGATTATATGTATATATGTATATTTATTTTATCAATTTATTAATATCCCTTTTAAATTATTACCAGATAAAGTTTATTTATTAAATAAATAAATTAAAAAAAAAAAATTAATATTATAAATAAAATTTATTCAATAAATAAAAAGTGACATGTAAATTTAAATCTCTTAAATCTTTAATAAATTCAAAAATTTAAAATTTTAATCGTTTCTGAATCATTGATGATTATACTAATATAAATAAATAATAAAAATATATATATATATATATAGTAAAATAAAATATTAAAAATAATTTAAGTTTTTTGAATATCTTTTATTTTAATAATAAAAATATCCCTTTAAATTTTTAATAAATCATTTAAATGTTAATTTTTATTAATATTAATTAGTAATATTTTAAAGATTTTCATTTAATATTTTGGGTTATTCCAATTAACGGATTAAGTTCCACTTAATTTAAAAAATAAAAAAAAAATAATAGTTTATATTATATATAGAGAGTATATATATATTGATTAATTTTTTTATTTATAAAACATTTTATATAAAAAGAATAAAATTTTCTTTATCTATTTTTTTCTTTATTCATATCAATCAAATATTATTATAAAATATAAATTTAATAATAATAAATTATTAATTATTTTTTTCATTATTTTCAAGATAAATAATTAAAAATGAAATTCGATTTTACTTTTGAAAATCCAACAAAGATTTATTTCGGTAAAAATTCTTTAGATAATTTAGAATTAGAATTAAAGAATTATGGGGAAAATATTTTATTAGCTTATGGTGGTGGTTCCATCAAAAAAAATGGAATTTATGATAAGGTTATTGCTATCTTAAAGAAATCAGAAAAGAATGTTTTCGAATGTAGTAATATTTTACCAAATCCAGTTTTAAGTAAAATGCTTGAAGGTGCTAAAATGATTAAAGATAATAATATTGATTTAGTTTTAGCTGTTGGTGGTGGTAGTGTTATTGATTGTGCCAAAGGAATGTCAGCCGCAGCTTATTATGAAGGTGAAGATGTTTTCAAAAGTTATTGGATTAATGCTGAACCATTAGGTGATCAACAAAAGATTGTTCCAATTGCTTCAATTCTCACAATGGTAGGTACTGGAAGTGAAATGGATACTGCCAGTGTCATCAGTGATACGGATAGAAATATTAAGACAGGAAGAACTTTCCCAAAAAGTCTTTGTCCAAGATTCTCCATTTTAAATCCTGAATATACTTTCACTTGTTCTAAATATCAAATGGTGAGTGGTATTTTTGATTGTATGTCACATTTGATGGAACAATATTTCTCAGGATTCGATGATAATACTTCAGATTATATTATTGAAGGTATTTATCGAAGTGTGATTCATTCAGCTAAAATTGCAGTTCAAAATCCTTTAGATTATGAAGCACGAAGTAATATTATGTGGTGTGCCACAGTAACTTTATGTGGTATTCCAGGATGCTCGAAAGAACAAGATTGGGAAGTTCATAATATTGAACATCAACTTAGTGCATTCACTAATTGTGCACATGGAATGGGATTATGTGCTATTTCTATGCCATATTATCGTTATATAAGTAAATTTGGAATAGATAAATTTGTCAGATTTGCTAAAGAAATCTGGAATGTCGATGATACAGGTAAGAGTAAAGAAGAAGTTGCCCTTGAAGGAATTTCTTGTATGGAAAAGTTTGCTAAAGAATGTGGAATGATAACGACACTTAAAGAACTTGGAGCGACTAAAGAAATGTTACCAGAAATTGCTAATTCATGTATTTTAGGAGGAGGATTCAAGAAAGTGACACATGATGAAATTTTAGAAATCTTAAATCAATGTTATGAATAAATTCATAAATTACTTTAAAATAATTAATATTTAAAAAATTTATAAAACTTAGTGTATAGAAATAAAATAAAACTAAAGGGAAATAATGAATTTATTAAAAAAAATATTTTATTATTAAATTTTAGAAAAAAAAATATAAAAAATTAATTATTGAACATTACTATCTAAAAATGTATTTATTTAATTAATTTATAAAGAAAGGGTAGTTAATTAAATTTTAGAGAATTTTAAATTATCTTTAATTTTGTATTATTTATATTCTTTTAATATGATAAAAAATAAAATAGAAATAAAAATAACTGAACAAATAAAACAATTAAAAATATTTTATATTTTAATATTTTTCAAAAAGATATTATATTATTAAATTTTATATTTTTAAAAAAAAAATAATTTTGAAAGTTTAATTTTGGTATTAATTGTTACCATTTACAAATCATTGAGTTATTAAATCAATTTGAGATGTAAAAAAACTAAATAATAACTTTTGTATATTTATTATTATTATTATTATTATTATTATTATTATTATTATTATTATTATTATTATTATTATTATTATTATTATTATTATTATTATTATTATTATTATTATTATTATTATTATTATTATTATTAAAATCTTGGAATGAATTTTAACTATATTAATTTATAATTATTAGACTATATAATATATTTTTATAAATAAGAGTATGAGTAATTTTTAATTAAATGGTATTGATGTATTAATAATTATCAATTATTTTTATAATATAAAATAATAAAATTTAGATTCAGCATATTATTATTATTGAAGCATCAAATTTGAACTATATGTAATTTAATAATAATAACTTAATATCTATGATTTATTAATATGTTTTATACAAATTTTTTATTTATATAAATATACAATATGTAAATTTTTAATATGTGAATTAAAATAATTTATTAATATTTTTATTGGACAGTTTTGAATTCCTTTTTTTTTTTTTTTTTTTTTTTTTTAATTTATAATATTATTAAGCTCTATTTATATTAAATCTTTAAATCTTTAATAAATATTGGGTAACTAATATAAATAATTTACACATTTTGATTTATTACAATATATTTATTTATTTATATATATATAAGACTATAAACAGTCCACGTGTGTTTTTATATTTACATATATTTTAAGTAAAGCACATATATTTATGTTTATACATTAAATATAATCATGAATGATTTTTCTGAATCATTGATGATTATATTAATATATATAAATAATAATAATAAAAAAAAAGTAAAATATTAAAATATAATTAAATTTTTTGAATATCTTTAATTATAATAATAAAGATATCCCTTTAAATTTTTAATAAATTATTCAACTTTTTAATTTTTATCAATATTAATTAGTAATATTTTAAAGATTTTATTTAATATTTGGGGTTATTCCAATAAACGGATTAAGTTCCACTTAATTTAAAAGAAAAATAATAATAATAATAATAATAGTTTATATTATATAGAAAGTATATATTGATTAGTTTTCTTTATTTATAAAAAATTTTATATAAAAGGAATAAAATTTTCTTTATCGTTTTTCTTTATTCATATCAATAAAATATTATATAAATTTAAATTTAATAATAATAAATTATTAATAATTAAAAATGAAATTCGATTTTATTTTTGAAAATCCAACAAAGATTTATTTCGGTAAAAATTCTTTAGATAATTTAGAAACTGAATTAAAAAATTATGGGGAAAATATTTTATTAGCTTATGGAGGTGGTTCAATTAAAAAAAATGGAATTTATGATAAGGTTATTGCTATCTTAAAGAAATCAGAAAAGAATGTTTTCGAATGTAGTAATATTTTACCAAATCCAGTTTTAAGTAAAATGCTTGAAGGTGCTAAAATGATTAAAGATAATAATATTGATTTAGTTTTAGCAGTTGGTGGTGGTAGTGTTATTGATTGTGCTAAAGGAATGTCAGCTGCAGCTTATTATGAAGGAGAAGATGTTTTCAAAAGTTATTGGATTAATGCTGAACCATTAGGAGATCAACAAAAGATTGTTCCAATTGCTTCAATTCTTACAATGGTAGGTACTGGAAGTGAAATGGATACTGCCAGTGTCATCAGTGATACAGATAGAAATATTAAGACAGGAAGAACTTTCCCAAAAAGTCTTTGTCCAAGATTCTCTATTTTAAATCCTGAATATACTTTCACTTGTTCTAAATATCAAATGGTGAGTGGTATTTTCGATTGTATGTCACATTTGATGGAACAATATTTCTCAGGATTAGATGATAATACTTCAGATTATATTATTGAAGGTATTTATCGAAGTGTGATTCATTCAGCTAAAATTGCAGTTCAAAATCCTTTAGATTATGAAGCACGAAGTAATATTATGTGGTGTGCCACAGTAACTTTATGTGGTATTCCAGGATGCTCGAAAGAACAAGATTGGGAAGTTCATAATATTGAACATCAACTTAGTGCATTCACTAATTGTGCACATGGAATGGGATTATGTGCTATTTCTATGCCATATTATCGTTATATAAGTAAATTTGGAATAGATAAATTTGTTAGATTTGCTAAAGAAATCTGGAATGTCGATGATACGGGTAAGAGTAAGGAAGAAGTTGCCCTTGAAGGAATTTCCTGTATGGAAAAGTTTGCTAAAGAATGTGGAATGATAACGACACTTAAAGAACTTGGAGCGACCAAAGAAATGTTACCAGAAATTGCTAATTCATGTATTTTAGGAGGAGGATTCAAGAAAGTAACACATGATGAAATTTTAGAAATCTTAAATCAATGTTATGAATAAATCCATTAATTATATTAAAATAATTAATATTTTAAAATTTTATATAGTATAGTACCTAGAAACATAATAAGACTAAAGGGAAATCATAAATATAGTAAAAAAATTTATTTAATTATTAATATATGAAAATTTTTGAAGAAATAAAATATAATATAATTTTATTATGTTTTGTAATTATTTCTAATTTTTATGTAATTAATGTTCATTTATAAAAAAAAAAAATAAAAATAAAAATAAAATAAAATTTTTAAAAAATTAAAAAAAAAAAAAAAAAAAAAAAAAAAATTCGATGAGGATATTATATTTGAATAGATATTTTTAGAAAAAATGTAATATTTCCTTTTTATATTTTTAAATGAATATTATTATAAGTTGTATGTTGTTACTTTTAAATAATAATATTTAATATAATAATAGTTATTAATTGGAAGTATGAAAAATAAAAAATAAATTTATTATTATTATTAATTTTTTTAACATTATTATTATTAATTTCTTATTACTATTACTATCATTATTATTATTATATTATTATTATAATTATTATTATTATTATTATTATTATTATTATTATTATTATTATTATTATTATTATTATTATTATTATTATTATTATTATTATTATTATTATTATTTATTTATTTATTTATTTGTTATTTATTATTATTTATTTTTATTTATTATTATTTATTATTATCAATTATTATTATTATTATTATTATTATTATTTATTTATTTATTTATTTGTTATTTATTATTATTTATTTTTATTTATTATTATTTATTATTATCAATTATTATGATTATTATTATTATAATCATTTATTGTCATTATTACTAAAAACATATTCCAATTGTTATTTTTATATTAATTAAATATTAAATAATTATTTCAAGTAAATAATATTAATAAATTTTAAAGATATATACATATATAGAATTTTAACATAGAAGAATGTATTAAAATATATAATGCTAATATAAATGATTTAAATTTATTTTTACTTAAATATTTATGAATTATTATATATTTTATTTCTAATATAGATTTATTTAATTTATTCATTAATAATATTATGTTTAAAAATTATTATTATTATTATTATTATTATTATTATTATTATTATTATTATTAATTATTATTATTAACTACTATATTTACTTTGAAATACACCAGAAGTGAAGACTACTCTGATAATGCCAGTAATTGTGATAAATATTTTAATTTTGAAGATGCTAGAGCACCAATGTATCAGAGAAAACAAAATAATAAAAATATAATAAGATATATAAACTTATTGGAGGTTATTCCATATAATAATAAAGATACTCATGATTTTGATGATATAAACAATAAATCAATTGATTATATTAGTAATAATAAAGAAATAATGATGCTACATGGTTTTATGATAAGTTTTACTTATTAATTTCAAATATAAATCAATAACGCTGAATAGTGCAAATGGTTCTATTTGTCAATTTGAAGGATAAGGAATTTATGAATGTTTCATAAATTAGCAATACATTAAACTAGAAAAAGTTTTTAATTTTTTTTTAAAAAATATTCACAAAAATCTTATTAGAGGTATAGAACTTGCAAAATCAGGATTTGTATCATTAATTGATACTTCTGATAGAGAAAAAACAAAATTAAAATTATGGAATTTGAATAAAAATAATTTAGATCCTTTCTTATCATCTAAATCCAATCGATTTCCTATCAAAAACACACAATTTCAATAGTACTAAAACATTAGGTAACAATATAATACACATAGGAAAATTAAATGATAAAAATATTGGAATACGGCATAGAAGAAAAAACCATATATACTTAAGTAATTTATCTAAATACCTATATTTAAATAATATAAAAACTCCTCCATACATACATTATATAATTTCTGAGGGGGATCCCACAAAGGAGAAACTCCAAAGTCAAAAGAACTTCATTGAAATATTCCATTCAGACATTTCTAGGCCGTATAATCTATCTATTAATAGCAAGAAATGCTTCCTCACTGTGATAAATGAATTCTCAAGAAAAGTCTGGATATTTACTTTCAAGTCTGAGGCTAAAGCTCAAGATATAATAATAGAATTCTTTACTTATTTAAATAATCAATTCAAGGATTATACAGTAAAAATATTTAAATCTGATAAAGGAAAGGAGTATAAAAACAAATGGACAAATAAATATTTTAAAGAATATGGTATGAAAAAGTTATATTCTCCTCGTTATTGATAGGGAATAAATGGACAAAAAAAAAAAAAAAAACTGAAAAATAATAATACCCTTAGAAATTCAACAAAAACACTCATGTATTGGGCTAAAATATCAGAAAAACTTTTGGAAATTTGCTATAAAACACACCTTCTATATATATAATATGGTTCCACGTTCAGAAAACGATAATTTAATTCCTAATGAAGTATTTTATAATGAAAAAGGAAATATAAGGACTTTTGAATGTGTATGCTACTACAGACACCAAAATGCTCATAAATCAAAATTTAAACCAGATTCAATGAAGAGTAATTTTCATGGATTTGGTAAAAAGAAATATTCATATATTATTATGAATACAGAAAAATAGAAAAATAAATTATATTAATGATTTTGAATGTGTTGAAGAAGAACCAGCAAACTTTTACTATCAAAGCAATAGTTTTCAATTTCTCTTTTATAAAAATGAAAACCTTTGGCTTTTATATTCGAAGTTTTGGACATTGATGAAGAAAACGTCAGAAATAATAATTTAAATAGCAATAATTTAAATGTCAATAATTATTTAAATAAAAATATTAATTGTATTGAAAATAATATTTTACACAAAGACAATTATTTGAATGAAGATAATAATATTAACTAAGATAATATCATAAATGAAGAAAACAATTTAAACGATAACAATATTTTAAATGAAGACACTAATTTAATTGAATTTGGCAATGAAATTAACCATATAAAACAGTAACATTTTAAATGAAAATAATAATATAAAAGAAGAAGATATTAACTTATCAGAAGAAAATAATGATATAGGAAAAGATAATTTATATGAAGCAATTAATTCAGATGAAATTAACAATTCAGATGGAATTAACATTTTACTCAAAAATGATCTCAATATTAAAAGTAACAAAATTAATAATTTAAAAGGTAATATAATTTTAAAAGAAAACATTAATAAAAATAATAATAATTCTCAAAAAAAAAAAAAAAAAAAAAAAAAAAAAAAATCTTAAATTGGTAATATTCCTGTCAATAGTATAAATATTACTGATAATAAAATTGCAATTCCTGGGTTGAAAAAAAAAAATGAAACAGATTTGCAAGATAAACATTGTTTCCAAGGTGTTGTAAATACTATTCCTGTTAAAAATAAAGACAAAGAAAAATTATTGAAAAAGATGAAATTTTCAATTATAATGAAAGTGAAATAGTTTTAATAATAAAAAATTTTTCAAAAATTGAAACCAAAAATTCCTAAAACCTATTAGTCAAAATAAAATCATCAAAATCTAGTTCATCAAATAATAAAATAAATAAAAATTTCAAATAAATAAAAATTTCAAATAAATTAATAATTACATTTTTCTTCATCTAAGCACTTAGATAAAAATAAAAATCACATGGTCAGATAACAATATTAATGGTATACATAAAATTATTGAAATTCCTAATAAACACCATAAAAATTTTTCAATAAAAAGATAAAATTTTTAATAATAAAATTTTTTTATTGAACAATGACAATAAAAATACAAATTTTAAAAATTCCAACACACCCTCAAATAAAATTGCCAATAATTTTCTTGATTCATCTAGCATGTAAAATGATAATAATTTTAGTAATTATACTTCTAGTGATGTTTCAAACAATACCATAATTTTCCTCATTAATGGGTATTGATTATGATATATCATTCATTCCTCTACTTTAAATATTGATAATCTTAAACTCATTTTTTGCATTATTTGCTACTTTTCACTGGGACATCTTCCAACTTGATATTAAGGCTGCTTATCTTAATGCACCTCTATTTAAGGAAAATGATAACTACTTAATAATTATCATATATATTTATTTATATTATTTTATATATTTATTTATTATGTAATTTATTAAAGTGTATTTTATATTTATGTTTTATATTAACTAGTTAATAAGTTTATTTTATGTTGTATAAATTTATCTTAACAATCCTTTTAAATATTTTGTGTAACTTATATCTAATCACGTGATATACATTATAAATAAACCATCATGAATGTACTTGTTAATACTTTCGTATTATTAAATAAACAGCATATATCAATTATTATTATTATTATTATTTTATTAAATATTATTACTTATTATTATTATTTAATATTATTATATTGTTGTTATTATTTATTATTATTATTTAATATTATTATTATTATTATTTATTATTATAATTATTTATTATTGTGTTTATTTATTATTGTGATTATTTATTATTTATTATTTTTTATTATTATTATTACAACTATTTAATACAATATAAATAATAACTATTAAATTATTTTTACTAATATACTTAATTTATATTTTTAGAATATTTAGAATTATGAAATTTTGAGATAACAACTTTTAATTATTATTTGGAGTACAAAAAAAAAAAAAAAAAAATTAAATTATGTAATTATTATTTTTTAATTTTTAAATTTATGAAAATATATTCATATATATACATTAATATACATAATTTTTTTTTTTAATTTATTAAATTTTTATAGTCCTTTTTTTTTTTTTTTTTTCCTAGGGAATATCTTAAAAATTTAATTTATTTAAATTAAATAATTAAATTTTTTATATTATTTTATTATTGGGAAATATGTATATACAATAATACATATATTATTTTAATTAAATGGTCAAAATTTCTTGCATCATGAAATTAATTAAAAAACTATAGTAATAATTAAATATTTTCTCTTATTCTAAATTATACAGAAAAGTTAAATTTCAAAGGATCAAAGGGAAAAAAGAAAGAAATATAATACTCAAGAAGAAATTGGCTCTAAGGGTTTACTAAATAATATCGTTTTCTTTTTATTCTTAAAGAATTTGATTCATAATAAACTACATGAAAAAATGTAATACCACTCATTTAAATAAAAGTTTAAAAAAAAATTGATTAATTTTATTATTGATATATTTCATTAACGTTTTGAATGTTTTTTCAAGGAAATATTAATTAGATGATATTGAATTTTTACTCGATTTTCCTTGTTAATAACGTTGATTTTGTAAAAAAAAAAAAAAAAAAAAAAAAAAAAATAAATAAATAAATAAATAATAAATAATAAATAATAAAATTAAAAAAAAAATAAAATAAAAATAAAAATAAAAATAAAATGATAAATATTTTATTAGCAAGTTTTATTTAAAAGTATTATAGAAATTTTTTTTAAAAAAAAAAAAAGGAAGGGAAAATTTATTATTATATCATATTTTATAATATATATAAAATAAATTTATAATTATATAAAATATTTTTAATAATAAATTATATGAAAATAATAATAATTATTATTATTAACCTTTATAATTAACCAAAAAAAAAAAATAATAAAATCTACTATTAACTTAAATTTATATTCATCTCTTTAAAATAAATTTTTAATTATATTCATCTATTTAACATAAATTTTTGATGATGAAAGTATTATAATAAAAATAAAAAAAAAAATTATAAAGCTGTTACTTTACATAAGAAACATAGTCTAGTTTTAATAATTAATTTATAATATGATATACTTAAAATTGTCTTGATTGTATCATAAGTTATTTCAAACAAAATTTAAATTGTATAATATTCATAACTATAAAATTAATCATATAATAAAAAATAAAAATAAAAAATAAAGTAAATATTAATTATTATTGAAAGTATTAAGAAATATATACTAAATAATTATTAACTATTTATATATATATATATATATATACATTAAATAGTCTAATAAGTAATAACAATTTATACCAAATACAAAGCAATATCGCTGAATAATAATAAAAAATTAAAATTATATACATAAATAGTTAACTTTTATCATGTTTTTCTTTTTTTTTTTTCATTCTTTATCTATTTATATTTGATATAAAAGAGTTTATAATAATCTTTCCATATAACTATTTCCATTTAGAAAGCAAGAACTAAAAGTGATGAAGCCCAACATAATGATTTTGATGAACCTTAACTAAAAATTTTAATCTATATTTAAATTATAGTTATGATAATTTTTTATGTATATTGAAATATAAATTAATATATTACATACATATATTTTTATTTCTAATTTAATTTTTAACAATAAATTTTTATGTATATTTATATATACATTAATATATTACATAAGTATATTTTTCAAATTTATATATATCAAAGTAAAAGATTTAATATATATTTAAAGTTATTTAAAGTTAACAATAATTTTTTATGTATATGTAAATATAAATTAATATATTACATAATATTTTTTATTTCTAATTTAATTTTTTATAATTTTTTATGTATATGTAAATATAAATTAATATATTACATAATATTTTTTTTATTTCTAATTTAATTTTTAATAATTAATTTTTATGTGTATTGAAATATATATTAATATATTATATAATATTTTTTTTATTTCTAATTTAATTTTTAATAATTAATTTTTATGTGTATTGAAATATATATTAATATATTATATAATATTTTTTTTATTTCTAATTTAATTTTTAATAATTAATTTTTATGTGTATTGAAATATAAATTAATATATAACTATATATATTTTCGAATTTATATAGATATCAAAGTTAAAGTTTTAATATATTTAAATATGATAAAGAAATATGATGTAAAACTATTAAAATCACGTGATATGTTAAAATTTTTTATGAAACAATTTGTGATAGATTAAAATTTCCAAATGAAACATTAAATGAAACACTTCTATAATCTCAATTATTCTTTTCTTTTCTTTTTTTTTTTTTTTTTTTTTTTTTTTTTTCTTCATAAATTTGTCCTTAAATTAAAAAGAAATCTGTTACATAAAAAAAAAATAAATTATGTATCTTGTTAAATAAAAAAAAATAATAATAATAAATATTATATAGATACTATATTATATAAAATTTAAAAAAATAGAAATAGAATAAATAAAATATAAAATATAAAATATAAAATAAAATAAAATAAAATAAAATAAAATAGAAATATAAAATAAAATAGAAATATAAAATAAAATAGAAATATAAAATAAAATAGAATTCTAAAATAAAATATTTATTTTTTATAATATGAATTATTGATTTATTAAATATAAAAATAAAATAATAAAATTAAAATATAAAATTAAATAAATATTTTTCATATTTACAAATTTTATTAATTCTATAAATTAAAATTTTATATTTTAATTTTATTAATTATAGCTTTATGTTTTGAATTTTAATAATTTATATTAGAAATTTATCAGCTATAAATTAATTACCTTATATTCGTTCTTCACATATTAATTACTAAATTGACTGTAAATTTTATTAAATTTATAGAAAATTTCTCATAAAATTTATATTTTTTTTATGCTTAATATTTTTTTTTTAGTATTATTTGAATATTAAATTTAATAAGAAATAGCCAAAAATTATATTCCATAAGATAAAATATTTATTAGCAATTACTTTTAATTATTTATTAATACTAATTGAATTTATTAATTTTTATTATATACTTATTGTTCATTAGTTTGCATTTTTAATCTACATATTTATATAAATACCAATGAATCATTGTACCATTTACTTTGTATTATTTAATGATTTTTATAAAATTTTTAATTCATTGTTAGGATTGAATAATAGTTATTTTCGTAATTTTTAATTTTTACTATATAAAAACTAAATTTTTTTTTATAATTAAATATTTTTCCACTTAAAGTTTTTAAAGTTAAGCCGTAAACGGTAGTATAAAAATATTATTTTTGTACTTCTTTAAAATAATAAAGATATATATATTAAATATGAATTATACTAAAGGTGTATAATATGTATAATATCAAATAAATAGTCAATTTATTTTTAAACTATTAAATATAAAATTAAATAATCAAATATAAACAATTTAAAGTTACATAGAAAAAAAATAAAATAAAATAAATAAATAAATAAACAATGAATAAATTATAAATTTTTTTCTATTTAAATTTAATTTAAATTATTTAATTATAATTGAAAATTATTAAAATTGTAGAATAAAAAAAAAATTTTTTAATTTAAATATATATTAAAAAGAATATTACATATTTGTTCTATTATGCTTTTTTTGGAAATACTCGACCAAACACATCTTAGTATTATTGAATAGTGTATTCTTAATTAAAATAAATCTTAATATATAATATATAAATTTTAATTATAAATATTTTTTTTTAAATATTATTAAAATTGATATATTTACACTTTAAATTTAACACAAAATTTGTTAAAGGTTTAAATTTTTAGTTTGAAGTCGATAAATAAGAATAAATAAATAAAATTATAGTAGATTTATAAAAAAATTTATATTAAAACTCGTATTAGTATCTATATATGATTTTAAAATTAAAGAAAAATTGATGGTAATAATAAAATAATTTAAAATGTCAATTCATAATTATACAGTGATTTGTGATATATTATATTGTATAAAAAATTATTATAAAAAGTTGAAAATTATTTCTAATATATGTTTATATTAATAAAAAAAATAATCCATTCATTTTTTAAATTATATAAAATAAATATTTAATTAATAATAATACCAATAATAATAGTTAATGATAACAATAAAATTATTTAGAATAATGGAAAATAATAATAATAATAATAATAGTTTTAAAAATAATAATTATGATAAAAGTAATAAAATATATTATAGAATTATAGTTAAACAATAATGATATATTAAAAAAAATAAATACTACGATAAATTTAAAATAATATAATTAAATAATTGATCTTTAATTTATTCATCGCATAGATAGTAATATATTATTAATAGTTCTTTAATAATGATTATTGTATATGAATTAAAAAAATAATAAAAAAAGAAAAGATAAATAAATATAAGGATAAAGATAAAATAAACTTTAATAATTTTTCATAATAAATAAATATAGTATTTGAAAGTCTTTTTTTTTTTTAATTTAAACCAAAAAAGTTTAATAAATACTAAATTTAAATAAACATGAAAATCACTTTTATTCATCGCGATTTTTTTATTATTGATATTATTACTAATTATTTAAGTTTTTTTTGTACTTTTCTTGGAAATAATATATTATATTTTATAGTTATTTTTATTATTATTATTTTTTAATCTTTCGGTTGCACAATAAATAATATTTAAAAAAAAAAAAAAATAGTCAAGGAATGAATACAATGATAAAGATATGCATGTGTACTTTAATGAATTAAAATCATAAAATTTTATATATTAATTTATGCTTTGAATTAAAAAGTTTAAATTTAATAACTAATAATTTGATTATATATTAAATATTTTAAAATATTATAGTTATTACCAAAAATGTTGGATACACACTTAAATAGTCCATGGATTAATATACCATATTTTCAAACAATGTTAATATTTTAAATTAAATAATTATAATAGAAAATTAAAACTATATAATTTTATAATTACTTAAAAAGATAGAAAACTTAATTTTATTAAATTTATATATTAATTTCATGATATATTGAAATTTTCATATTTTCTAATTTAAAAATTTAAAGTTTACATAATAATAAAGTTTAAATAAAATAAATAAATAAATTAAAAACATATTTATATATTTACATATTAATTAGTGAAACATTTTATATTACGATTAAAGAACGCTTTTTTTTTCTTTTATAGTTTAACTCATTAATTAAAAAATATTAACTATATATTAAAAAAAAAAAAAAAAAAAAACGGAGAATAATTAATTAATTATAATAAATTTAGTATATAAATGAACAAACATTTCTTTTTATTTTCTTTATTATTCAAAGAATATAAAAAAAAAAAAAAAAAAGTAAAATAATATTTGCTTTTTTTTAATAAAAACAAAATAATAAAATAAAATAGAATAAAAAAAATAATAATAAAATAGAATAAATAAAATTAAAATTAAAAACAAATAATAATAAAAAAAAATATAGAACATGTTAAAGTTTACATTTTTATTTGCTTTATTAGTAACATTCGCTTTTGCTAATGTTGCTGATTTCACTAAGTCAGCAAAGAGAACCTTCAATGCTATTGAAGGAAAGGTTCCAAAAATTTCAATTGAAATGGATCCAAAAGAATACGAAAGATTAGTAAAGATTGCTCAAATTGATCAAGAAAATGATATTGTTATTGGTTGTAACTTAGATGCTTCATGTCTTGAAAGCTTTGAAACTAAAATTACTTTAACTTATGAACTTGAAGGGTAAATATTTAATTCAATATGATAAGAAAATTACTATTATATTAATTGATATTAATATAATATAGTATAGTTTAAAAAGGAAATAATTAAATTTATATAAAGTATTTTGAACATATAATTAAATGAACTTGTTGATTGAAAAAGTATTAATATTATTATTTTTTTTTTTTTTTTTGAATTATATTTTTTAAAGTGAAAAGAAAACTTTCAACAAGGTTACATTAAAGGATGGTGGTAACTACAGTAGAGCTAATGACAGAATTGGTTTCAATTTAAAGTTAAAGGGTGATGATTTATTATTTGACCGTAAACAACTTCATCTTAGACCAGATGCTTCTGACCCAACTCACATTAAATCTAAGCTTGCCTATGATTTAATAAACAACTGGGGTATTCCATCACTTCAAGAAGCTTACTGTGAATTATACCTTAATGGTGAATACTTTGGTTTATATGTTCTTCAAGATGCTCTTAAATCTTCTTGGATTAAGAAGACCTACGATATTCCAGCTGAAGAAGAAGTAGAAACTTTATTCTACTGTAAAAAGGATGGTGTCAATTTAGCTAAGGGTGATATCTGTTACAATCAAAACGATAAGACTGCTAATTACACCGAACCATTCGAAGAACTTTTAGAAAAAATTGATACTGCTACTTCTATTGAAGATTTAGAAAAGTTCATGAACGTTGATTTACTTATGAAGAATCTTGCTATTGAATTTTTATTCGGTTCTTTTGATCATTACATAATTCAAGGTCACAACTTCTTCGTTTACCAAAGAAAAGATGGTATTTGGGATATGCTTTTAGTCGATTTTGATTCTGAATTTGGTAGTGGTTTATATGTATTCACTAAGTTTATCTTAGGTTACGATATTGAAGATTTCGGTTACAGAATCAAGTTTGAAGATATGCCAAAACCAGGTAAGAAGCTTCTTGAACCAGCTTACTTCAATGATAACACCTACTTCAAACAAGTTCTTCGTAGTCTTATGGTTACCGGTTTTAACCCAGATAACCTTTACAGACGTATTGATGAACTTAAGGAATTCATTGCCCCATACGTTAAGAAGACTGTTACTCCAAGAGAAGATGGTCGTTTACCAGGTGTTATTAACTTAAAGGGTACTGATACTACTCACACTATGGAAGATTTCGAAGCTGGTACTGAATTTGAACCAACTAACCCAATGAGTCCAAGTCTTAAGGGTTGGATTAAGAACAGATTCGAATTTGCTTGTGAAGAATACGGTTTTGATCCAGAAGAAATTAGAAAGGAAGCTGCTGAATTCCGTGGTGAAAAATATTTCAAGCCAGAAGAAGAAGAAGAAGTAGTTACTGTTACTGTTACTACTACTGTTGTAGAAGTTGAAACTGATGTTGTTGAAGATGTTGATGAAGACGTTGAATATGATGCTGATGAAGACTCCGCTGTTGAAGTTACTGCTTCTGCTGATGAAGCTGAAGACTCAGCCGATGAAGCTGAAGATGATGAATAAATTAAATAAACAAAATAAAATAAAAAATTTATTTTATTATTTGTTCGTTATTTATCATTAACATCTACTTATAGATTTAATTTATAATATAAAATTTAAAAATAATTTATTATAAATTGAAACTAAAATAAATATATATATTAAATTATTTATTAAAATTATTTTACTATCTTTCTTAAAATAAAAAATTAATCTTAGATAGATTAATAACATATTATTATAGAAGGTTAATTTTATAGCTATTATAAGTAATTTTTATTTGATATAATAGAATAGAAATTATTTAAAATAAAAAGTTAAATATTAACCATTAACAATAAATAATTAAATTTTTAAAAAACATAATATTAATTAAAAAAAAAAAAAAAAAAAAAAAAAAAAACGTATAATAATATACATATAAATATATAAATATATAAATTTAATTATTTATTAATTTTATAGAGAAAACAAAACTAAAACATAAAAGTGAACTAAAAATAAAATTGGGGATTTAAAAAAATTATTTAAAATAAATATTCAAAATAAAAAATAATAATAATTTATATAAAAATATAAAAGTAAAATAATAAAAAAATAAAATGATAAAAAAGTTTTAAAAATAAATGTAAAAACAAAGTATCATTAAATTAATAATAAATAAATAAAAAAATTTATATTATTAACAAGAGAATAATATAAATAATATAATAATAATTTTCTAATAATTTAATACAATTGAAATAATGAAAGTTGTTATACTTTAAATAATAAAAAATAAAAAAATATTTTGAATGATTTTATGATTATTTTATTTACATAAAATGGTATCTTGTTTTTTTTTTCAAATGGGAGAAAATACATTACCATTGATATTAATTAAAGTTTAAATCATAATCGAACCAATAGAAAGAAAAAAAAGAAAGTTTAATTTAAATAGAATGATTCATTGTCATAATGAAAAAAAAAAAAAAAAAAAAAAAAAAAAAAGTAATATATAAATGTACCATTTTTATATTATTATTAATTTAATGATTAATATTAAAAAAAATATTCTATATTACTCCTGAATAAAAAAAAAAAAATAAAAAAAATAAAATAAAATAAAATAAAATAAAATAAAATAAAACAGGGGAAATGATTTTTTTTGGGGAAATGATTTTTATAAAGGATTAGATTAGAAAATTATGGAAAATAGCAAAAAATTCTATTTATCAATAATAAAAAGAGAGTTACTCATTGCATCATATTAACCTATTTACTTTTATATTTATTTTTATTTTTACTTCTATTAATACTTTACTATTTTATGATTCATTACTATTTATTTTATATTTTAATATTTTATTTTAATAATTTATTTAATATTTAAAAATTTTTAGTATTTAGAATTTTTATTATTATGATTTTTTTTTTCTTTTATATTATTATTATTATTATTATTATTATTATTATTATTATTATTATTATTATTATTATCATTTAATTGTACTTTAAAGGAATAATAATAGTAACTAAAAAAAAAAAAAAAAAAAGATGGGATGTATTTAGGAAAATTATATTTTGTAACGTAGCCTTTCTAAGCTAAAATTTAAAGCTATATTTTTTTTTATTTAATTATAAATAAATAAATAAATAAAAATAAATAATCATTTGGATTATATAAATGGGTTAATTATTTTAAATGTATTAATCATTAAAAATAAAACATTTCTATAAAACACTTTATATTAAAAAAATCTGAAAAGTTAATATTGCTTTATTCAAAATAAATAATTAAAAATAATAAATAATTATATAAATACTATTTTTTATTTAAAGATTTGAAGATAAATATGAAAAGAATACATATATATATATATTAAAATTCTGTTTCCTTATATTCAATAATAATTTAATTTGAATATTAGTTAATATATTACATTATTGTATAAGTTATTGTAATTGTATTAATGGAAAGATATTTTTACTTTACTTTCAAAGTTAAATATATTTGTTTATATCAAATTATATTTTAAAAAAAAAAAAAGATTTTAAAATACACATACATATTTAAATTTAAATTAATATATATATATATAAAATAGATAATATTATTTTTTTAATTATTGCTATAATTATTTTTATTATAAGTTGTTATGTTATATAAAACTTTTTAAGCTTCACTTTTAGTAAGAATATTTTTAATCGAATTTAATAGTAGGAACTACTGTTATTATAATACTAAAATATTGTAATTAAATAATAATAATAATAATAATAATAATAATAAATAATAATAATAATAATAATAAGAATAATAAATAACAACATTAATAAATAATAAATAATTAAATAATAATAAATAATTAATAATAATAATAACTCTAAACTTTAGGAATTTTATATTTTTTTTTCTATATAAAGATATGGTTTAATAAATTTATAAAGTAGTTGTTATTATATATAATAATATATAAATAGTCGCAACAATTTTATGATTTTAATAAAATAAAAATTCCATAAAAATGTTTTAAAAATAAAATAAAATACAAAATATAGATATCAATATATATTAATATCAGAAATTAAGAATTATGGAATTAATGAAATTAAAAATAAAAAATTTATTATTATTATTAAGAGTTAGACTAGTTTTTTAATATGTAAATATATATATAAACTTTATTATTTTATTATTTTGCTAATTCTAATAATTGATTAGTGTATAAATAATTTGGGAAATATTTTCTTTATAATATTTGTGGCTTGATAATATTGTAAAGAAAAAGTATAAAATAATTTATTACAGATAATAAGAATTTTATTACAATGAATTTCGAAATTTAATATATTTCAAAAAAAGATTTCTCTATATTTTAACAATTATAATAATAATTATTAATATGTTTGTACTGATTTTAAATAAAAAAAAAAAAAAAAAAAAAAAAACATAGACTGCACATACTGGGTACCCATCTCCCAATATGGCCATACAGTTATTAACTAACTGTAAGGTGATGAGTTATTGGCATACTGTATCAGCTTCGCCGCTCTCAATCGTCGTTACACACTGCCCGGAGATGCATTCCTAACGTTCCTACATATATCTCTAATGACCACGAGCATCAGAACGGAATCATTAACTCCTCCCTAGTGGGTGTAATCATTGGCGATTGGAAATATTACAACCATCAAGGTCTATGCTTCAATTCAAAGCGTAGTATCAGGATTGGGTGAAATAATCATTTGAGGGAAAGCCTTATGAATATCACGTGTGGTCACATGATATCCCAGGATAGAAACCTCATCCGATTATTTGGTGCCATGCCGAGGATTCGAACCCCGCCCTCTACAGATTTTAAATAAAAAATTAATAAATAAAAAAATTATATATCATCTATTGAAAGTGCTGTATTTCGTAATGTGGCGTTCATATTATTGTAATTACATCTAAAATTTTGATAATAATATTTTTTAATACAATTATAAATAAATAAATAAATAAATAAATTATATTCATATTTCGAGACTGTGTTAATTATTTAAAAAATTAAATGTTTTAAATATTTTTTAAATTATTTTGTAACAAATAAGACTGAATAATTAATATTAATTTATTTATAATAAATAATTAAATTTAAAAATTTACAGCTTATGCTATTAATTTTTTTTTTTTTTTTTTTTTTTTTTTTTTAAACATCACTAAAATATACTACAGAGCAAAATGGAAAAGCTGAACATTTTCAAGAAACATTAATTTACAATTCTACCTTCTTATTAAAGGATGCAAGCTTTAGTCATTGCTTCTGGGAAGATGTAGTTGCCACTATAAATTATATATATAACTGATTACCTCATAGATACACAAATAAAATTCTTTTCCAATTGTTATTCAATAAAAAAAAAAAAAAAAAAAAAAAAGAAGACTATAATCATTTCTGTGTTTTTGGCTGTAAAGTTTATTTCTATATCTCCAAACCGTTTTGAACAAAATTTAAAAGTTCTGTTTACCAGAAATAGTTTTAAGCTATGATGATTAAAATTCTATTGCTTTATAAAATATATGATATCAAAAAATAATAAAATTATTCTTACTAGGGTTGTTGATTTTTATGAAGACTTTCCTGGTCATATTTCTGCTCCTATTACCATTCCATATTTCATTGACTTATTTAAAAATAATGAAATCCCGGGGAAGGGGAAAGTACTTGACCTTTTATTACAGAAAATATACAAAATATTCATGATTATGAATAACAATATATTAACAATAATGAACATTTTACAAATATAAATAATCAACAGAATGAAAACAATCAACAAAATTATTAATAAAAATGATACTATTATCTATTTAGATAACAATTTAAATTATCCTAGTACTATATAAAACTATAATATTCCAATAATGTAACGGTTTACTGATATATTGAAATATATATTAAACAAAACAAGATTGACTCAATAGGTTTGTAATTACAAAGAATACAAGAAATGATTAATTTTATAATTAAATTTATTAATATTTATTTATAGAAAAATTATTTATTAAAAATTTTATTTAATAAAAACGAATACAAAAAAATAAAAAAAAAAAAAAAAAAAAACTTTTCAATTGTTAAATTAACATCTATTTACATTTATACAGAAAGAAAATTATAGAAAATATTATTTTTAAATATTGAAAATAGTAATTTTACAAAATGGACCTAAGTTGAAGTCGAGTTTATGAAATATTGGTCACCGTCAATATAACTTTTGGATTCGTAACAAACAAACTTTAATCAGAACATTTATTATCTTAGTTTAGTTACCCCATATTTTAGTCCATATTACAATTATACTTCAAATCATATAAATTACAGTTATATTATTAATGATGCATATAAATATCAAAATATATATAATAACCCATATAATTATTTTTACAATCAATATAATTCAAATTTAAATCCAAATAATATTAATAGAATTAATCATCTATCAATTCAATATAATAATGATTATCATAAAATTAACATAGGTCATAATAATAACACAAATAATAATCAAATAATTCAAAATAAAAATGAAATCAATATAAATTCATATCATAATAATATTGTCAATAATAATCAATTAATTTAAAATAAAACTGAGTATCAAATTAATAAAAATATAAATCAAATTCAAAATGAAAATCAATTAAATAATAGAGAAAATAAACATTATGAAAACGATAATAACAATATCAATAAAAAGAATAATGAATTAAATAAATTAAATTCTACAAATAAATTAAATAATAAAAATGAAAATAATATATATATATATAATTCAAATACTAAGGCATAATCTTTAAATAGCAATACTAACATTAAAAATAATAACAATGATTTAAATTTCAACAATAATAAAACAATTAATGAAAAATAATGATCGATCATTTAATAATTCAAATAATTAACATTTATTGAATCAATATTTTAATAATAAAAGAAAAATAGATAATGAAAATAAGAATGAAGAATTTACAATATTAGAATAATATATATTACATATTCAAATAAAGAAAATAATTAACAAATTATAAAAAGGAAAAAAAAATTATAATTTAATTTAGATATTATAATAAAATATATTTTCTTTAATTTCTTTTTTATTATAAAAATTAATTATTAAAAAAAAAAAAAATTGAAATCATAATGAAAATTTTTTGATGTTATTGCCGTACTTAAGCTTTTTTTTTTTTTTTTTTATTTCGTCCAATAATATTTCAATGGTAGCTTGTTCTTTAATTATTAATATCTAAAAAGAAGTAGTATAAAAACTATTTAAGTCTTTAATATAGGTTCCCGTAATGAGCACTTGATAACTAAATTTAGGTGAAATATAAAAAAAATATCATCAGCAAATATATCTTTAGTATATTTTATAAATAATTTTGTTTGGAATGGGCATTGTAATATTATTAAATATGGATTTTCGAATATCATAAAATTCTCAATTCTCACTGTTTTATATTATTTTAATTTAACAGGAATTTTAATCAAACTTTATTACATCAGAAGGTAGTTGTTTATTTATATCTTTTGTTATTTGGGATTTAATTGTTTTATATTCAAGACATATAAATCCCATTTTTTGTGAAACTTCATTAAAATATACGTTTAGGTTTTATACCTAAAGGAATTGAACTTTTTTAAATTTCATCTAAAATCTTACGTTTTACAATTGATATAAATGCATCATATTTTTTTTTCAAGATAATTATGTAAACTTTTATATTTTAAAATGTCATAAAATATTTTCTTCCATTTATAATAAAATATTTTCTTCCATTTATAATAAAATATTTTCTTCCATTTATAATAAAATATTTTCTTCCATTTATAATAAAATATTTTCTTCCATTTATAATAAAATATTTTTTTCCAATTTATAATAAAATATTTTCTTCCAATTTATAATAAAATATTTTCTTCCAATTTATAATAAAATATTTTCTTCTTTTTTTTATATACTAGAAGATGTAACATTTATATAATTATTTATTATTTATTATTTATTATTTATTTATTATTTATTATCTATTATTTATTATTTATTATTAATTATTTATTATTTATTATTTATTATTTATTATTTATTATTTATTATTTATTATATATTATTTATATTTAATTATTTTATTATTATATTTAATTATTTATTATTTATTTTTATTATTTAAATTTAATCATTAATTATAAATAAATTAATAATTATTACTCATTCCTTTTATATTATAATTTTTTTTTTTCTTTTTTATTTCTGGTGTGTACCGCCCTATGCCCCCCTCAAGACATGGGAATATTAAGGTAGTCACAACATTTTATGGATATAGTCCCTACTTTTATATTATAAAGTAATTAAGAAAATATTTAAAACATATTATTTTTTTAATATATAAACGTAGTTTTATTTATTTTCTAAATCTGATTATGATTTATTTATTTATTTATTTATTTATTTATATATAATTGTACTAAAAAATATTAAAAATTTTATGGCGTCATTTTAGAACAATATGAATGGGACATTGGGAAAGGTAACTTTAAGAAATGTCCCACATCCGAATTTATATAATATTTATTTTTAAGAAAAACATGATGATATTAAATTTTTGAAATAAAGTTAAGTACATAAAATATGAAATATAATAATAAGTTTTTATATTATCTTAATTTCTTAATTTTCAAATATTATATAATATAGATAAATAATACTTTTTTTTTTTTTTTTTTTTTTTTTTTTTTTTTTTAGACTTAGAGAAAACTTTATTTAATTTATAATAATAATAAAATTACATGAAATTAAATGAAAAAATAACAAATAAAATACATGAAATAAAATATTATTAAATTATAAAAGTGCGTTAGAAGCAATAGCCTCTAACTTTTCCCATTCCTCGATAATAACACCACGTCCATTATTGTGAGTAATAATTTCAGTATTAGTGTTATCAATCGAATCTGTATCTGGAGGTGAAAATCCATGCCTTATCATTTCGACGTCGACGCTCTTGGTAACGGTAGATTCAACGGAATACCATTTCATCATCAAACTAAAAGATCGACAAATTAATGGTATTACGTTTGTTAGAAACTCCGCAATCCCCACAAAATACGGAACAGTTGACGAAGTTGAACTTTGTTTAAAAATATTGTCAACTAATTGTCTTTGTTCCCCATCATTAACTTTAATTTTTGAATATATTGAACGCCCGCCAAGAAGTGCACTCAATATATAATAATAAATATTATTATCATAATCCTTTTCTGAATCTAAAGAAACATCCAAGGATTTTTGTTCAATTATCAATGCAAACTTCAAAAAGAGATCATCTAGAAAAGGTAAAGATTTATTTCTGTAATTTTCCAATTCTTTACAGGTAAAGATCCAGTGAGAAAAGCTAGGTACACTAACACCACAACAAGGGCAACATTTAGGGCAATCTTCTGAGACGATTTTTCTTTTAATGGAAATACTAATGTCGAATTTAAAACCACACCTAATACGAGAAATCCAAAAGAATCCCAACTGATACTTAGGATAATGAAATGTTAAGTTTCTGATTTCTGAAATAAATCCAAAATCATTCTCCTTGTAAATAATTGCTTTTTTAGCTTTTGAGGGTTTGAAGACATCTCTTTCCCAATAAAACTTTTTTATTTCACTTGTTTTTTTACCTTTTAATTTCCTATCCAAAGTCCTTGATTCTTTAGTCCATGAATAATGTGACATAGTAGGAATATTATTAGTGAGATGATTAATAATACATGATGAGTTTTTCCATTTTCTAAAGCAACGTAATTGAGATATAGCACAGATAGCTGAAAGAGGAGGTATTCTCAATTCACGAGTAATATTATAGAGACTAACAGAAGAATTGCGAGATTTAAATCCGTAACTCCAATAAAGTCCTCTATTAATAATTTTTTGAGCTTTAGAACATCTGCTCTTATTTGAACCAAAGAGAGGAGCATAATATATAACAAGACTAAGAATAAACGAAATTAAAACATATTTCTTCAATGGGAGAGGAACAGATTTATTAATAAGAAATCGAAAGTACAAATTTAACTTGACATTTAAATTACTGTTTAATTTGGATTGTATAGGTTTCAGTGATAAAGATTCATCAAAAGGAATACCAAGATAGGTATAGTTGTCAGTTTTAGGTAATTTTTTACTACCAATAAAGAAAGATGGATCTTCATAATTTATCGGTTTAACAAAGTTAATCGGTTTTACAACAAGAGTAGCACACTTATTAATTCCAAAAGTCATTTCATTTTTAATAGCCCATTCATGAACTTTATTCAAAATTTTCTTAAGAGCTTGTTTAGATGGAGCAACTAAAACAATATCATCCGCAAAAAGTCCACCACAACAATATTGAGAATCTAAATATACACCATACTTATCACAATTATCCAGTATATCATTAATGAACAAATTGAATAAAATAGGAGATAGAGGGCATCCTTGTCTAACACCACGATTAATCGAAAATTCTTCTGAGAGATTACCATTAAGAAAAGCACGAGCTTTAGAGGATAGATAAAGATTCTTTAAAAACAGATGACATTTATCTCTAATTCCTAAGTTATATAATTTGGTCAAAATATTAAAGATAGGAACTGAATCATAGGCTTTTTTAAGATCGAGAAAAGCAAGATAAGTAAAATTTCCTTTAAATTTTCTTCTTTGACATATCTCTCTAATTGAAATATACAAACTTATGCATTCTTCTTTATTTCTAAATCCAAATTGTTCAGGTCTAACAAATTTATGTTCAAGGGCATATTTAGCAATTCTATTAGTAACAATCTTTGAAATAATTTTTAAGCCAACATTAATAAGAGAAATACCACGATAATTATTACAATCCGAAAGATCTCCTTTTTTTGGAATTGATATTATAGAAGCCGAATTCCACTCTTCAGGGAAATCACCATCCCAGATTTTGTTAAATAATGAAAGTAAACATTTAGCACACTTAGAGTAGTGATCATCTGAAGAATCATCTTGATTATCGGATAAATCAGATTTACTAAAGAAGGCTTTAAAAAATTCAATCGGAATACCATCGGGTCCAGGAGCTTTATTATTTTTCATTTCAAGCACAGTGTTTTGAATTTCTTCCATAGTAATAGAATCATTAATATCCCAAGTAAGATTATTATTAGGATTAGTTCCAAATAAACTTACCCAGTATTCATTATCCAAACTGTGTTGAGTGACATCAGAAGCTAGTTCACTGTAATGTTCAGCAAATCGATTTAATTGATCCGAATGAGAAAATAAAAAGTTACCCTGCTTGTCCTTTAAAACACTTGACGAAATAGAATTAGAGTACATAGGGCGAGATAGCTTCTTTAATTTTAACCAAGCACTCCTAGCATTTTTATTACTAAAATCATTACATGCAGATTCTAGTGACTGATGAAATTGTTTTGATTTAATAGAAAACTTAATTGACCTGACTTTACCACATATATTTTTATACTCACGAAGCAAATTTAAAAATTCATCAAGGTTTTCAAGATTAGAACCTAAAGAAAAATTTTTGATTTCATTAAATGCAACATGCTTTTCATGAGAAAGTTTCTTGATATAATAAGGGCAGTGGAAAGCTGATCCTTTAAGATCACAAGGAACTCTAGCATGAGCTTTATCACCAACTTTATTAGCTGTTTCTATAAATTTATTGACCATTTCATTAGAACTTAATTCTTTATTATCATCAAATTCATTAAGAAGAATTGAGAAGTAGTTACTTGAGAATATTTCATTATGCTTTTCATTACACATGCGTTGGGACCACTTGAATCTTCTAGAAGGAGTAGGAGCACGAAAACCTTCTGAGTCATCTTTCTTACAGGAAAGGATAAGAGGGAAGTGGTCAGATATATCATTGAATGTACTACAAACAGATACCTTATTAATGTATTCCTTCATTTTACAATTAAATAAAACATGATCAATACAAGACGATCTACCATCCCGAGCCCATGTGAAATCGAGACCTGATAAGTATTTAGTGAACCACTGATAAGATGATTTATTAAGTAAACTATCTAATTGGGATTTAGACATATTAAAGTCACCTACAAGAATAGAAGGTGTATTAGTATGTTTCTTTATCCAATTAGTAATTTCTGAAAAGGCATTCTTTCTTTCTTCCTTATGAGTGACCGTAGGAACATAAATATTACCAATAGTGCATTTAATTCCCCAAAAAGAAGTAATGTTGACAGAAATGATATACTTATATTCAAAGGGATCAGGAGAAAATGAACATGAACGATGTACACTTATACTAAGACCTCTCATACCGGGTATATTTGGATCAGCTTTACGTAAAATTGTATTATAGTGACAAAGAAATGGGTAATTATTTGAATGTGCATTAAGGTATTGGCTATTACCGACCTCTTGCAAGCAAATACAGATGGGTTTAAAAATTTCATTAAAGTATCTAATACCATCACGTTTTTCATCATTCCATCCATTAATATTCCAACTGACACAAAGATTAAAGAACTGAGTAGACGATGAATAAATATTACTATAAAGAAAATCTTTAGCCATTGATTTAGTTACAAAAGAAGAAAATTTGTTGTTAAATTTCTTAACTTCACTGAAAGTTCTGATTTTGTCGGTTTGGATCCAATTAATTTTATTGATTGGAAGGCAGTGGGTAAGAAGAAATAAAATATTTAGGTAATAAGTGGGTTTATCATAGTTTATTCTTAAAATGAAGTAATTTTCCATATTAGGTGAGTGTGTTTTTATAATTCCATGAACTATTTCATTGCAATTGGAAATACGTTTACTAAGAAATTCCCAAAGTTTACTAACAGACCATGATTGAAGATCATGAATAAAGATAAGAATGAAATCTTTATTCTGAATATCGTATCTTCGAAGACCACGTCGCAAAACAGGTATAGTTGCTGAATTTGAAGAAGTATTATCCATATCAAGAAAGCCTAAAAAATAAAATAAAAGAAGAATAAAATAAAAATAATAAAAATAATAAAAAAAAATAGATAAAAAAATTTTTTTTTTTTTTTATATATATATATATATAATAAAATAAATTAAAAAATAAAAGAGAAAGTAAATTCCCTTTAAATAGTAAAAAAAAAAAAGTATTGGTGTTGAATATTTGAATGCTTGAAATATAAAATTGTTCTTGATGATTGAATAGATTTTAGATTTTGTAAATAATTGATTTTATCCTGTATAACTGATATAATATTTATAAATTTACTCAAGGGTTAGTAATTTATTGATACAAAATTACTTGTATATACTGTAAAAATGAATAATTGTTTCTTTTTATCTTTTGAATGATTGTAATTCTTTCAATTAATAAAGCGCTTTAAGATGTTAAAAATTTTCTGTTGAATAATCATAAATTAGCTAAAAGTATATTTAAAAAGAAAAAATATTAGTAGAGAAAGACTATAAAAAAGATTCCCATCCGTTAAATAATGTCTTAAACACAAGCTTTGGAGTGAATCAATCTCCTACATTTCCATTTTACAATAGCTACATGAAAGTATAAATAATACTATAGAAAAATACATATACAAAATAATGCTAAAGTAAAAAATACAATAGATTCATTACAATGATAATATGTAGAAACTACATGATATTATTAATTATACAACTCCAATGTTACTACATATCCAGTTTAAAACAATATAAAACATCAGGTTCACTTTCTACAGTCTTCCAGTATTCCAGTTTTCACTCTTCGTACTAAAAGCCACTTTAGAAAGGATAACCATCGATTATCATCAGAATCACAGAAAGCTGTAATTAGTGCACCTGATATAGGTTATTCCTTTTCCATCAACCCTCCATGGACCTGGAAAAACAGTCCACATCATTGGGGAATAATACTAAAATAAATAAATAACAAAGTAAAATTAACGATAAAATGAACGAAAAATAAATTTCATATGTATTGAAACATGTTTCAATAAAATATATATAAGCCACAATATAATAGTTTAAAAGAATGGCATAATTGTTACTATTAATACAAAATATTAAATAATGATTAATTTTATTACTATTAAACTTTATTATTTAATATAATTTGTATTTTTAAACTTTATAATTTAATAAATTTTGTGTAAAAACCTAAAATAAAATAAAAAAAATTTTTTTTTTATTTAAAAATGGAATAAAATAAAATGTCTTACTAAACATTTTGAAATATTGACAAAAAAAATTCTTTTTTTCTTTTTTTTTTCTTTTTTTTTTTTTTTTTTTTCAAAAAAACTTATAAATTGTTTAGATAATCAAATAATACTATGATACATAACTCTGGTTCGAGGAAGTATTGTTGGGATTTATTTATTAAATTTATTAAAGTATTATTTATTTATTTATTTATTTAATTTGATTATTATAATTATATATATTTTTATTCAAGTAAAAAAAATTATACTTGATTAAACATTTAAAATGATATAACAACTTTCACACACAAACTTCTCTTAATTCAGAGAAATGCTTTATTCTTTACATTATTTAATTCTTAAATATTTCTAATATTATAATTTTTTTAATTAGAATTATCTATTTAATTAGTTGTTCTTGTGATTAAAATAAACTATTTAATGAATTTTTATGTTAAGCATTATAAATATTAATAATTACTATTTAAGGAAATATTTAATAACTATATAAAGATAAATATTAAATAAAAAAGAATATGCTATAAAATATATTATTAATTATACAATTATATGTTTAAACACTTTATCCTAATCCTTTTATTATTTATTAGATTCAATCTATTAGTATTTAAAAATGTTTCATTCATCTTAAATATAAATGTTTCCCATTAGTAAACATTTTAATTATTTGGCAATAAGAATAATAAATTTGTAAATCGATAGATAATTTTTAATATTTAATTGCAGAAGATAATTACAATATTTAGAATTTTTAATAGAAATATCAATACCTACTTTTACTTCACCATCATATATATACTTAATAACTATTTAATATTATAAATACATAAAGTTTCTAAGACAAATATTTCATTATTAAAAATTTTTGAAATAAATTGAATAATTAATCACCAAAAACACTTTATATATACAATTCTAAATATTATAAAAGTTTATATATTTATTTAATTATATTATCTTTATTTTATGTTTTTTTTTTTTTTTTTTTTTTTTTTTTTTTAATTAATTAATAAGAATACTTTTTTCAAAAAATTATACTTATTATTTATGCTTAGTTCGAAAATTTAATTTTAGAATATTTATTTGCTTTTTTTTTACTTTTTTTTTTTTTAAAAAAAAATTACTTGTAAACCACTTCTTTATAAAAATTTTCTTTAAGAATTTATTAGATTATTCAATAATCTAAATAATTTCATTTTTAAGTTATATATGTAAAAATAGTATATTAAAATTTAGAATTACTTTATTTTAATTCTTTACTTGTTTAATAGTAAAATTAAAAAAAAAGTACTTTTAACATTTTAGTCAATTTAAAAATAATTTATGGCTTATTTGATTTTGTTTATTATGGTAAACTCTATTATTTCACTGTCTCAAATGTAAAATTTTATGGCTTTGTATTAATTTAAATACATTGAGAGTAATAATCATTTAATTTTTGGCAGGAAGAACCTGATTTACAACAGGTTGGACCATTGAAACCAATACCACCACATTGAGCCCATTTATCAGCACATTGGCTGTCATTACCTTGTTGGTTTCCGTAAACAGTAACAGTTTCCCTAATAGTAACGGTAACTGTAACTGGTTTACATGAAGATGGTGAAAGATTCTTAGTAGTCTTTACTGGAAGGGTCTTGGAGGTAGTCTTGACTGGAAGAGTCTTAGAGGCAGATTTGCCTGGAAGAGTCTTAGAGGCAGATTTGCCTGGAAGGGTCTTAGAGGCAGATTTTCCTGGAAGGGTCTTAGAGGCAGATTTGCCTGGAAGGGTCTTAGAGGCAGATTTTCCTGGAAGGGTCTTAGAGGCAGATTTTCCTGGAAGGGTCTTAGAGGCAGATTTGCCTGGAAGGGTCTTAGAGGCAGATTTTCCTGGAAGGGTCTTAGAGGCAGATTTTCCTGGAAGGGTCTTAGAGGCAGATTTTCCTGGAAGGGTCTTAGAGGCAGATTTGCCTGGAAGGGTCTTAGAGGCAGACTTTCCTGGAAGGGTCTTAGAGGCAGATTTTCCTGGAAGGGTCTTTGAGGCAGATTTAGCTGGAAGAGTCTTTGAGGCAGACTTAGCTTGAAGAGTCTTTGAGGCAGATTTGCCTGGAAGGGTCTTTGAGGCAGACTTAGCTGGAAGAACTACTGGAAGAGTTTTAGTTGCAGATTTGCCTGGAAGAGTTTTAGAGGCAGATTTGCCTGGAAGGGTCTTTGAGGCAGACTTTGCTGGAAGAACTACTGGAAGAGTTTTAGTTGCAGCATTTATAGCAACAATTAAACTTAAAAATAAACAGACTAAATATGTATAATTCATTTTTTTTCAATATACTAAAATTTTTATTTTTCTATTTGGTTATTTTTAATTATTATTTAAAATTTTTAAAAAGAAAAATTTAATGGTATTTATATTTTTTTTTTTTTTAATTTTATTTATTTATACTACAAAAATTTTTTTTTTTAAAATTCTAAATTAAATTATTAAAACAATAACAATGCAATAATATATAATAATAAAGTTTGTTTTAATTTAAATTTGTATCATTTTAAAATTACTTAAAGGAAATTTTTTTATTTGTATATAAAATAATTAATATTTTTAATTACTATATTTTTTTATTTTTTTTTTTCCTTTTTTTTTAAAAAAATTCTTTTTAATATTTTTTTTACTTTTCTTCATTTCAATTTATTTATGAATCATGGTGAACAATTTATTAAAAAATGATTATTTGTGCCACGCATAAAATTAAAATTTAAAAAAAAAAACATTAAAATATAAATAGAATAACTTTAATTACTAATTTTTAAACTATTGTATAATTTGTGACCACTTTTTTTTTTGTTTATTTTTATTTTTATTTTTTTTAAATTTATCAATATAATGTCAACAAAAAAAACCTTCAATAATTAAATTTAAATTATATAATTAATAGAGTTATTTTTTTAATTTATATAAAATTATGAATAATAATAAAGCTTGATACATAATTAACTTTAATAATATTATTTATGTTCAGTTTTTTTTTTTTTTTTTTTTTTTAACAAATTAATATAACAAAAACTTAATAAATTTAAATATTTCTACTTTTAATAATAATTAAATAATAATAATTAAATAATAATAATTAAATAATAATAAATAATTATAATAATAATAATAATTGTAGAAATAATAATAAAAATAAAAATAATAATAATAATAATAATAATAATAAAGATTGTTAAATGTCATAAATTCAGGTTTTATAATTTTTGTCAGTTTTATTAATATATTTTATAATAAAGAGTTACTAGTACTTAATTATTCTAAATTAAATATTTTTGTATTATTACATTGTGGCTTGTATATCATTATATTACATTTTATTCATTAATATCAAATTAACATATTATAACAAATTCTTACATTAATAATTATAATAATAATAATAATAATAAATAATAGTAGTAATAAATAATAATTATAAATTATAATTTTTTATTTAAATATATAAATATCTATAAATATATATATTTTTTTTATTGGTTACACAAAATTATTTAAAAATTTCATATATGAAACAAAATTAATCATTCATTTTATACATCTTTTAATTATATTTCTATTAATTTGCAATTAATATATATATATATATATTTTTTTAATTTTAAATTATATCAATATTTTTTATATATTATATATCTATATTAAGAAATTATATTAATAATGAAAATTTTATTATATATTTTCTAAATATAATTTTTATATAAACAATTATGGTAAATAATAATACCATTTAGAACATACTAAATTAGTTTAAATAATTATAATACATGCCAAACAATTATTATAATATGATTATTTTCATACTGTTGAATGCAAATTAAAAAAAATAATATTACTAACAGTTAAAAATAAATAATAGTTTTTTAATTTTATTTATATATTCATAATATTATCTGCATAAAAACTTGAATGATATACATAAAAAAAATATTAAAATTCATATAAATGAAATAAGCAAGTAAAAAAAATTTTATATGATGTTATATTTATCTTTTAAATATATGATTTACAAAATTAGTCATTGTAATATTATTTATATTTATACATCATTTATCCATTTTATTCATTTATGTATATTTAATAATATTTATATATTTTAAATATTTCAATTATATATTTTAGGGAATAAAATTTCATTCGTCGTTTCTATTGTTTATATTAGACTTGTTCTTAATCATAATATATATTAATTAAATCTATTTTTCTATAAATATTTTACTTGTTATAAAGTTCATTTAATTTTATTATTTAATTTTTTCATTTAAATAATAATAATAATAATAATAATAATAATAATAATAATAATAATAAAACATCCCTATAAAAATTTCTTAACTAATTCATATATACAAGAATCTTCAGTTTCTGTAGTAGATATAGCAAAAAAAAAAAAAATAATACTTTTTTTTCTCTTTTTTAATTTTATTTTATTGAATTTAATAATTTTTCTCAATGTTTAAATATTTTCTTTCTAAACCTTTATATTATAGTATAAAATTTCTTGTAATTTGTAGTCCTTTGAAATACATTAGTTTTTGATAAAATTATTCTTATTTTTTTATACTATAATAAATGTTAAATAGTATAGAAATATAATAAATATTTAATATACATTATATTTCATTATTATATATATTAATATATATATAATGATATCCATAATTCCAGTAATATAAAAATATATTATAGAAAAGTAGGATATGAGTAACATAAAATTTAAGATTTAAATCATAATAGATTTAATATGTAATTAATGTTTATTTTTTATTTTTTTTTTATTAATATTAATATAATATTATTAAATATTTCTGTTATTTTTTATTTTTTTTTATTAATATTAATATAATATTATTAAATATTTCTGTTATTTAACTATTTATTTATCTAATTAATTATCCATCTATTTATTTAGATAATATAAAATACATATTACATTAATTTATAACTAAACTTTATAACAATACAACTCCATAAAAACATAATAAAAAACCTGTAATAAAAAACAAGTAACAAAAACAAAAACAAAAACAAAAACAATATTTATTCTTGAATATTATATAGTAATCTCCTTTTCCTTATCATTCACATTTTCCAGAGCCTAGGCTTCTGTTCAACTCAACTACAGGCCAACCTAAAAAAAAATATTATTATTTATATTTTTTTTTTTTTATAAGGGGAAGTGAAGTTTGAAAGATTTTATTTCGGAAAGTTGCATTTCGGAAAAATTTAATAAATAATAATTATTTTTATTTTCATAGATTATTGAATCAATAAATAAAAAATAATTATTATAATTAAATTTATAATATATATTAAAAGGAGTGGGGCATTTCGCCAAGTTGCATTTCGCCATTTTTTAAAAGCATGTGGCGTATTAAAAATGTGGCATTTCGCCGAATAGAGAATTATTAAATAAATAATTAAATAAATCAATAAAATTTTTTTATTTTAAAAATATATTTTTATAATCATAAAGATATATTTTTAATATTTTGTAAAAAATAATATAACAGTATTTTAATATATTTTTATAATTAAATATTATAAATAATTACTATTTTACAAAATATTAAAATATATCTTTATAATTAAATATATCTTTATAATTAAATATATCTTAATAATTAAATATATTTTTATAATTAAATATTTTAAATACTTATTTTATTACTATTTTACAAAATATTAAAATATATCTTTGTAATTAAATATATTTTTATAATTAAATATTATTAATAATTATTTTATTTTAAAAAATATCTATAATTAATTATAAAATATAATAAAAACAAGTTTAAAATAATTATTTTGAATTCTTATTTATTTATTCATTCATTTATTTATATCAATAAGCCACTTGGCGAAATGCAATGGAAATGCAACTCCCCCTATATTATTAATTGAAAAAAAAAAAAAAATTTTTTTTATTTAAATATTAAATATTAAATATTAAAAAAATGAAATAATTTTAAAAGGGATTTAAGAGGTGTGCATTTCGCAAAATGTGACTTAAAAAATTTTTAAAAAATTAACATAAATAAATAAAATAAATAAATAAATAAAAAATATTAAATAATTATTTAATTTAATATTTTTAATAAAATAATAATAATAATAAATATGTTAAAAATGTTTTATTATTACTCTTTTATATTTTATCTTAACTTTTATCAATTTTTAATTTTATTTTATTATTAAAGTTTTAACAAAATAAAAAAAACTATATAATATTGATATTGATATTTATAATAAAAAAAATATATAATATTGATATTGATATTAATAATAAAAAATAACAATTATCAAATGGAACAGTTTTAATTATAATTTAATTAATAAAAAAAACTGAAAAATAATATCTTTTTAACATTATAATTTTAATTTAAAAAGGTTAGAAAAATACTAATTTATAAAAAATTAGTATTTTATATTATTTAAATGAATTAAACAATTGTACCATAATTCAACTATATTATCATCGCATCCAATACAAAATAATTTTTCTTCTTTATTTTAATAACATTCAATTGAAGCCTTGATTTCATCAGTTCTATTAATGGTTTTTATTTTTTTTTTCTAAAAAACCTCTAATTCCCCTATCGTAATCATTACAGGATAAGGCTTCTTCTTTCTTTAATTCTATTATTAATTTATAAAAAGTAGGTTTTTATGGGGAAAAGATTATTTAAATAATTATTAAAGGAATTTGATGCATTATTTGTAATGTGTTCTATATTTTTATAATAATTCCAGTTATTTGCATTATATTTATTTAAATAGTTGATTTTAAAATATTCTAAAATTTCTAAAAAATTATTATTTTCATTTTTTTTTTGAATGTATTTTTTTATTTTTGAGTAAATGCGTAATATATAAATAGGGCTAATAAATGGAAAATTCGAAACAGCATTATAATAAGTACATAAATTTTTATTATTATTAATTTTATTAGAACATAATCTGTTTTTTTTTGAATTTCTAATGATCTTTGAAAGTGCTAAACACAATATTTGATATTTATATAAGGAAAAAAATTTTTTTTGCTGCATTTGATATGCCTTTTTCAAAGTCACAATGAAAATTAATTGGAGAAATAACAATACTATTACTAAATTTACTTGCTTTTTATATATATATATATATATATATATATTTCTTTAAATAATGCTTTTTTTATATATATATATTTCTTTAAATAATGTTTTCGTAAGTGGATTGTTTTTTATCTTTATATATTGAAATGAAAGTAGTGTAAAAACTATTTATTTTTTCAACATATTTTCTAGTAATGAACACTTGTTAACTAAATTTTGACGCAATATAAAATGTACCATCTGCAAATTTATCTTCATTATATTTTGTGAATAGTTTTGCTTGGAATGAGAATTGAAAAATTATTAAATTGTGATTTTTGAATATCATAAAATTATCACCATTTTCTTTTTTTTTTTTTATAATATTTTGATTCCTCTGGAATTTCTTCAAAAGTTGTTATGTCAGGAGGTAATTGCTTATTTTGACTTCTTATTATTTGGATTCTAATGTAGTTAAATTCAGGACATATTAATCTCATATCCTGAGAAATTTTATTAAATATACGCTTTGGAATAATATCCAAAGAAAAAGGACTTTTTCTTATTGTTTCTTTAATTTTATGTTTTACCATTGATTTAGATGATTCGTATTCTTTTTCAAGAAGATTATGTAAACTTTCATATTCTAAAATCTCCATCTTATCATTTAAAATAATAAAAGATTTACATTTATTTGAAGTTTTATATTCAGTGCATTTATATTCCTTTGAATTGTCTTTCTTTTCAATTGAGAAATTAAATTTATATTTTCTGTTAATAATAATTTGCTTTTTTCCTCGATTTGTTTCACTTATTTCAATTCTAATATTTTCCTCCATTTCCGATAAAATTTTTTAATAATAAATAAATTTATTATATAGATTTTAATAGTGTCTATAAAATGATTTTATTTTTAATATTTAAAAAATAAGATTATAATCATATATTTAATTATATAGAAATTTATTACTTAGATTTAATTACTTATTAATCAGAATAAATAATATATAATTTTTTAATATAACAGTAATATAAAGTATATATAAAATTATTTTTTTACTGCTTAATATTTGAAATATTTATATTTATTCTGAATAAAAAATTAGTATTAATTATTCAATTTTTTTAATTAGAAAAATAAAATATTTATTTATTTATTATTTATTTATTTATTTAATTTATTATATAAATATTTATTTTTTTTAAAAAAAATTAATTTAAGTTATATATATTATTTATTTATTTTATTATTAATTTATTTATTTATTAATTTTTAAAAAATTTTGCGAAATGCAACTTTCAGAAAAGGAATTTTTCAAAATACCTCACACTCATTTAATAACTAAACTATATATCAATAAAATTCCATAAAACAAAATAAAAAACCTATAATAAAAAAACAACAAAAACAAAAATCATTCTTGAATAGTATATAGTACTCTCTTCTTCCTCATCCTCCACATTTTAAGGAGCCTAGCCTTCTACTCTGTTCAACTACAGATGAATCCAAAAGATATTATTTCTATTTTTTTTTTTTTATTGAATAATCAATATATAGATTGATTATAATTTTAAAATGCAGTTTTATTATTTATTTATTTATTTATTTATTTATTTATTTATTTCATATATTTATGTATTTATATATATATTTATATATGTATTTATTTCATATTCTTTTATAATATTTAAAAAAAGCATTTTTAATACATTTGAAACTAATATATTTGCAATATATTATAAATATATTATATGTTTGGCCTCTTTTTAATAAGTAAATTCTTTTTTATATTAAAAGGAATTTATTATTTATTTTTTAATTGAAATCCAAATATATTAAAAAATAATGGCTATTTCAATCATGCTTTTTTTAAAAAAATAACTTTAATTAAAATTGTTCAACCAATAATATTCTTATTTTATGTTACACAGTTTGATAAATGAACCAAAATATCAAACTTTAAAACTGAAAAATTTTATATACGTTGTTCATACCATTCAAAATAAAAAAAAAATATATTAATTGTAAATATATATACATACATATATATATTTATAATTAATATATCTTTGATATTATAAATGATTGAATGAATATTAAATATTAATGTTATTAAATATGAATGGGCCATCAATAAAAAAAAAAATAATTAATAATAAATAAAGGAATTTATAGTTTATATAATTAATAATAAATTATCGTTAGTCTGTATTATTTATGGTTAAAAAAAAAAAAAGTCATTACCTTTTTAACTATACAATTATACATAAGATAATCGTCCATTTAGTTAAATTTGAATATTAATTTACAATTATAGTTCAGAACAAAACTTGTTTTTTAAAGTAAAAAAAAAAATAAAAATGAAAAAAAGGGAGTTATATATATTGTTATATATATTGTTATATATTGGGATAATATAGTTACCAATAAAAATTTTAGTCAATCAACATAAATAATATTTATTTTATAATTAATTTAATATCTTCATATTCTTTTCTATTAGAAAATGAAGATATTAAATTAATTCATGGATAAATCCATGGATTAAATAAACATTCAATACATTTATTCTTTATACTGTATACTATACACTATATAATATATAGTATTTATATTTATATTAAGATTTATTTATTTATTTATTTATTATAATATTTGTTTATATCAAAATACTTCATTCAAAAAAAAATTTTTTTTTTCCATTTCATATGAAATAGGAAAATTATAATAATAATAATAATAATAATAATAATAATAATAATAATAATAATAATAATAATAATAATAATTAAATAATAATAATAATAATAATAATAATTAATAATAATAAATAATAATAATAATAATAATAATAATAATAATAATAATAATTAAATAATAATAATAATAATAATAATAATAATAATAATTAATAATAATAAATAATAATAATAATAATAATAATAATAATAATAATGATAAAACCAAACTATATTTAAAAAAAAAAAACTATGTATAAAAAAATAATAATAATAAAAGAATTATATATATATATAAATAAATAAATAAAAAAATAAAAGATTTGCATTTTTACATCTATCAAACATATATAAATTTAATATATTTCTATTTTTATTATAATTATAGATGAATATATATTATTTTATTTTAAATATATAAAAATTAATTTTATATTATATTAATATAAATGTTAATTTAAATATAATTAAGAATTTTTTGTAAAAGATATTTTTGTTATTAATTAAAGTATAATATTGAAAAAAAATTTTTTTATAGAAATAAAAGATATTATGATATTCCTTTTTTATTTAAATTTTTTTTTTTTTTTTAAAAAAAAAAAAAAAAAAAATAAAATAAAATAAAGATAAAATAAAAAATAATTAATATTAATAATTATTAATAATTATTAATTTTATGTTTAATATTTATAATAAATTATATAATCCTATCTATATTAAATCACTGAATAAATAATAATAATGAATTTAAAATTTATTTTAAAAACTTTAAGTTTTTCTTTACTTTCAACAATTGTTTTGGGAAAAGATGATTGTGAAGAAATAAATATATACATAAATAATATAGATAGTAATTATATGTATAGTGGTTGTAATATTAATGAAAAAGGAGAAGTAGTTGATTTGTAAATATTTTTTATTTTGAAATTTAAATTTTGAATTTAAGTAAACTATTTATAATAATATAATTGATATAAAAATTAAAGATATTTATAAAACAGTAGAAATAATATATATAATATATTTATATATTCTATTTGACTTTATTCTATTATTGAATTAATAATATTTTTGATACTTTTATATCTAAATTCTGTTACCTTTATTTTTATAGAAACATTCAAAATGCTTGTATGCCAGATAAAATAGCCAAAAAACTTTTTTCTTATGATACTATTAAGTCTCTGTATGTTAAAATAATAATAATAATAATAATAATAATAATAATAATAATAATAATAATAATAATAATAGAAATATTAATATAAATTTATTTAAATTTATTTTTTTCCCTATTTTCTTTATATAAATTAATATATTTTAATCATTCTTATGTTTTCTAACAATAGTGATTATAGTATTTATGAAAATGACAATAGTTGCTTCGAAGGATTTCCAAATTCTATCATTAATTTAAAAAATTTAGAGAAATTGTAATATTATAGTTCTAAATTAATAGAATTTTTTTATTTATACGCTATATACATATATATATTAATAATAGTAATATTTTAATTTTAAAAAATTTATTATTTAATATATATATATATATATCAATAGAAAAATTTTAGGTTCAAAGAATCTTACTATCGATTATAGTATTTTAAAGAAACTTCCATTAAAAGAACTGTAAGAACTTAATTTTAATAATATTATTATAAAATAAAATAAAATAAAATAAAATGATATAAAATGAAATAAATAAAAATAATGCTAATTTTATAATATGTATTTTATTTTATTTTTTATATTATTATTATTATTATTATTATTTTTTTTTTTTTTTGAATTTATATCAATATAATAAAAATTATATTACAATGTAGCACTATTAAAATTGATAATTTTACTCAAAAAAGTATTGATGATATTACTTCTATAAAGACTCTTGAATATTTGTAATTAAAAATTTTTATTTTCTTAATTATTTAAAGTTTAAAAATTTAATATAATATTTATTAAATATAAATTTTATTAATTTATTTTATTAATAAATTATTATTATATTTTATTAGAGATTTGAATGAAGTTAATATTGGTGATTTTAACATAGATTCCTTAAAAACGCATAAAAAACTTAATAATTTGTAATTACTGATGATAATTTACTACTAAATATTAATATTAATAATAAAAATTAATTTATTAATAATTAAATATTTAACAACGTCATTATTTCTGTATTATTAAATTAGAGGATTAAGAAATAATGATATTGAAAAAGTTTCCTTCATTGGCTTTAATAATCTAAAAAAATTGTAATAACCCTTATATGAAGTCATAACTAATAATAAATAGTTTATGTATTTATTAGTTAATTTAAAATACTAATTTTTTATTTATTATTTCATAATAATATATACATTACTCTTTTTATAGGGAAATTGGCTCAACTTCTCAATCTATTGTTGATTCTATTGCTAATATTATAAATCTTGAAGAATTGTAAATTTATATATATATATATATATTGTTATTTTATTTTTCAATTGCTTAAAAATTATTAATTTATATATATATATATATATTTGATTTTATTATTAATATTATTTATTTATTTTCTTAATTAATTATTTATAATAAAATTTATTGTTTATTTTTTAAATTACATAATTTAGATATCTTAGCGGTGGTAACAATTTAAATCTTGATGCATTAAAAAAACTAAAGAAACTTAGTAAATTGTAATGCTATCTAATATATTTTTTTATAATTCACCTTATTCATTCATAATTTATATTTATTATAATTTTTTTTTTTTTTTTATTGTTAATATGTTTCAAAAATTTAATTAAAATTTTATTAGGAGTGTATCTGTAAATAGCATTCAAATTAACACTTTAAGGGGATTTAAATATTTAAAGAATATGTAATGTAGTTTAATATTTTTATTATTATATTAAAAAATAATAATATTGATTTTTTTTTTTTTTTAAAAAAAAAAAAATAAAAAAATAAAATAATATTGGGTATTAATATACTGCTGCAAATAAAATATAATTTATATATATATTAATTTTTGAAGATATCTTGAAGGTGATGTTAAACAGGAATATATTAATGATATTTCCACAATTAAAACTCTTGAGGCTATGTAAGTTTATCCTACATATAAAATGATCAATAAACAAATATAAATAAATAAATAAAATAAAATAAAATAAAATAAATAAATAGTATATAAAAATAAAATTAATAAAATATATTTATTTATTTATTTATTTACAAATATATAATAAAATTTGCTAATAATTTATGATTAATAATTAATATTATTATTATTAAATATTAAATATTTAGTGATATTTTTGATTTATCTGTTGATAACTTAAGTTTTGAAGAATTTAAAAATCTTAGTAATCTTACCAAACTGTATTAAAAAAAAAAAAAAAATAATAATAATAATTTACTATAAATTATAAAAATCTATAATTTTAAATTATCATTAATATTAATATATTATTTATTTTTCTAATATATATTTGCTATATTAAATTATATTATATTTTATTGAATTATATTTCATTTAGTCAAATTAGATGTACACAAAATAAATATGAGAATACATCATTTGTCATTGCTAAAAATTCTTTTATAAATTTAAAATTCTTAAAACAATTGTAATTATAATATTTAATTAATATCTTTAAATAATTCTAAAAAGTATTGAATAATTATTTTAATATATAAATACAATTTTATTACCTTTATTTTGTATAGAATTATTAATGGATTTGAACTTACTCAAGATAATATTGATGAAATTTCATCTCTAAACAATCTCGATGAATTGTAATTAATAAATTATAGTTTTAATAATCATTAATATTTAATACTAAATATTTTTTATTTTTTCTTTTTATTTTTAATTATACTAATAAAACTTTCATTAAAAATAAATTTAAAATTAGAACTTTTGAATATTGTGATATTCAAAAAGAATTAAATTTTGATAAATTTATAAATCTAACTAAACTTTCCTCGTTGTAAATATAATTATCCATATCAATTATTATATAAATAATAATATATATATTTAATTAATTTTTACGTTTTAAATGAAATAAAAGAAAATAAAAAAAAAAAAATATATATATATAATAATATTATTAAAATAATTATTATTTATAAAAATAGAGAAATCATTAAATATGAACCATCAGGAAATCCTTTATATGAAATTCCAGAATCATTTTATTCATTAACTAACTTAAAGAAATTGTGAATATTCAAATAAAGTTTAGATATAATAAATTATTTTATAAAATATTAATTATTTATATTTTATTAATGAACTTTTAAATATTTTCTTTAAATTATAAAAATATTTATTTATTTATATAATAAAGAGTAATTAATCAAAATAAAATTAAAACGATTTCTGAAAAGTTAGTTAATTTAATAAATCTTGAATATCTGTAAGAATAATAATATTATTAGATATTATATAATATATATATTAATATTTAAATGTAGAAATTAGTAATAATACTATATATCATTTATTTCATTTATTATTTTATATTATTTAAATTATAGTGATTTAAGTGATAATGTAATAGATGATGAAATCCCAGAATCCCTTAATAAATTAACCAATCTTAAATATGTGTATGTTTTATATATATATATATATATATTAAAGAAAAAAATAAATATATTATAAGTATAAAAAAAAATAGAAACATTATTATTTTCAATTATTAAAATTATTTATTAATACATCCTTTATACTATTAAATTTTTTTTTTTTTTTTTTTTTTTTTTTTTTTTTTTTTTTTTTTTTTTTTAAATAAATTAAAATTAAAATTAAAATTAAATAGTAATTTTAGGTTAAATACAAGTATTAGAGGAAAAACTTTAATTAATCAAAAACTTGAAACATGTATTTATGATGAATCTTCATTCCTATGTAAAGCTATGAATATGAATTGTTTTGAAGAAGGTTACACTATTGATTCTTGTTCAGATTCACCTTCAAGTAAATTTAAGGATAGTTGTAAAGAAATTCAAACCTATTTATATGAAAAGAAACTTAATTATGAAGAAGTAATTGAAGAATGCATTATTGAAGAAGGAAAGATTACCAAATTGTAAATATAAAATAAAAATAAATATTTTTGAATTCAAAACAATAAAAATAAATAAATAAATAAATTAGTTGATAAATAAACAATATATATATATATATATATTATTAATTAATTACTGATTAAACATATATTAATAATTTTAATATTAAGAAAAATTGATGATGCTAAAATAACTGAAAATGATGTTAAAAAAATTTTATCATTTAATGGCATAGAGAATTTGTAAGTATAAATTTTATTAATAATGATTTATAATATTTATATTAATGTAAATATATATATATATATATTAACTTCTATTATTTTATTTTACTTTTTTTTTTTAAATACTCAAAATAGATATATATATTGGAATGGTAATCAAAATACAATAAATAGTATTAGTGATTTATCAGATCTTAAATATTTGTAAGTTATTTGTTATTTAATATAATTATAATTAAAATATTATAGTATTTTATGTAATAAATTGAAAATTATTAAAAATTATGAATTTTTTTTTTTTTTTTTTTTTTTTTTTTTTTTTTATTTAGATACATTTTTTCCAATGCTGGTGGAGAATTAAATTTAGAACCTTTAAATAAACTTAATGAGCTTAACACTTTGTAATTATCAACTTAAAATTTAACTTAAATGATTATTATTTAATTAATATAATATACAAAAAGATCATATTATTAAATTTTTTTTTTTTTTTTTTTACATTTATTAATAAATAATTATTAATAGAGAAGTTTCATGTCCATATTCTAAAAATTACACCATTAAAGACAATTCTTTAAAGGGTTTAAAGGCTATCAAAAAATTGTAAGTTAATAGAGTAAAATAAAATAAAATTTATAAAGTTGTATCTATTAAGTAAATTATTAGTTATATTCATAGAATAGTAGTTAAAAAAATAATAACGAAATATTTATATATTTTTGTATTTTCAAAATTTTAGGATGTTTAAAGAATTTATAATTTCTCAAACTAATATAAATGAAATTTCCACTTTAACTAACCTTGAGGAATTGTATATTGAATAATAATTTTTTTTTTAAAAATACTTTATATATTGTTAAAAAATAAATATATGAAATAAAAAATTATTTAATTATATATTTGTTATTAATTTATTATTTAACATATATATATTATTAATAGAAATTTAAATCATTGCAGTTTCACAATGAAAATAGACTACAAATCCCTAGAAAATCTTAAAAAGCTTACTACTTTGTAATATTATTCTATTAGTTGTTATTATATAAAATATTTATTTTTTATTTTTTATTTTATATATATATATATATATATATAATTATAATTAAGTTTAACTAATAAAATAATTATTTAATCATTGTATTATTATTATTATTATTATTATTATTATTTTTAATATAATTTATATATTAATAGAGATGTTGTTAGTTATAATAAGTATGGAGAAGCACTTTATGAAATTCCATCGTTTATCTTTTCTTTACCAAGTTTAAAGAAATTGTAAATAATAAAAAATTATTTTTGAAAATAATAATTTTTTTTTTTTTTTTTTTTTTTTTTTTTTTTTTTGCAAAAATCATTTAAAAGTATAATTAATTTTTTTTTTTATCATAAAAAATTATATATATAAAAGAACTTTGACACATCATAAAATTAATTTAATTTCAGATAAAATTGAAAATCTCAAGAATATTGAAATTTTGAATTTTAGTAATAATAATATTATAAGAATTTCAGATACTCTTAATAAATTACCAAAATTAAAGTCTATGTAAGTTTATAAGAATCTCTAAATAATAAATAAATAATAACAAAGTATATAATTAAATTTTAAATATTAAATATTAAATTTTTAATTTTTTTTTTTTTTTAAAAAAAATAATTATATATAATATTAAAATATTTATTAATTTAATGAATATATAGTAATTTCAGTGGTAATGCAAACATCACTGGAAAGACTTTAATTAATTCAAGTCTTGAAACTTGTATATATGATAATTCTTCTTCACTTTGTAAAGCTAAAGAAATGTCCTGTTTTGGTGAAGATGACCTTTTAAAGCCTTGTGCTAATAAAACTATTACAGTTAATAAGGTCACTTCAAAAACCGAAGCTACTACTATAACTAAAACTATTTCTAAAACTATTACTAAAGTTAAAAGACTTGCTCCAACAAATTGGTAAATTAAAAAAAAAAAAAAAAAAAAAAATAATCAAAACATTCTCATACAGTATATTCATATACAATATTAGAGAAATAAACAAAACAAATTTTTTTTTTTTTTTTTTTTTTTTTTTTTAATTTTTTTTAAAGTAGATCTATCATTCAAATTTTAGATTTAAAATATAGATTATATACAAATTATATTATTGAAAAACAAAAAGAATTCTTAATAGATAAATGATCAATAAATTTATCATTAGAATATTAATTAAATAATAAATAATACATATATTTAAATTTATAAATATTTAAATTTATCAAATAAAATTACTTAAATATAAGTAATTAAATTTTAAAAAAGATATATATATATATAAAATTCAATTATACTAAAAAAAAAAAAAAAAAACATACTAATTAACCAAACAAAATAAAATGACAAAAAAAAAAAAAAAAAAAAAAAAGTAAAAAATAAAAGATTAAACAAGAAGACGCAGTAAATTTGATATAAATATATTTAGAACGCATTAAATAAACATAAAATTAAAATTATTCTTATAAGGAATAGGAAAAAAGTGATTTTAATCGAATAAAAACTCTTTTTTTTTTTATTAAAAAAAAAAAAAAAAAAAAAAAAAAAAAAAAAAAAAAAAAAAAGACATAATAATTAATATAAAATACAAAACGACAGAAATAATTTTATTTTTATAAATATATTATAAAACATAATTATAATAATATATTTTATATATTAATTATAATTACAAGCAAAAATCAAAAAATCGCAATAAAAATTAATGCATATATATATTTAAAACGCAAAAATATACATAATATATAAAATAAATAAGAAAAAGAAATTTTAAAAGAATTAAAAATTTTTATTATTATTTTATATTATATTATATTATTATATCATATTATATTATTTTATTTTATTTTTTTTTTTTTGTAAAGATAAAATAATAATAATAATAATAATAATAATAATAATAATAATAATAATAATAATAATAATAATAATAAAAACGACAAAATAATTTATATTAAATGCAAAACGACAAATATAACTTTTTCTTTTATTGAATATATATATGTATATATATTCAAGATAAAAAAAAAAAAAAAAAAAAAAAAAAAAAAAAAAAAAAAAAAAAAAACTAATAATAATGACACAATAATATAATAACAATTATATATTTTATATATTAATTGTATTTATTATTTTTAACTATATTAATATTATTATTATTTAAATTTTTTTTTTTTTATTTTTTTTTTTTTAATAGTTTATGATAAAGAATTTTCAAGATATTAAGTAAATTTCATAAAAAAAATGTAAACAAAGAAAATCAATACAAATGTATCAAATTAATGTATTAGAAAAGTTATATTAATTTATATTTCTATATTCTTTAAAGTTATATTAAAATTATATTTTAATTACTCTAAATTAGTATAATATATTATCTTTAAACCTTATTATATATTATTTTATGTCTTTGTTATATTATATTATTAAGAAATATATTAAATTAAGTTATGAACTATATTAATCTAAAAAGAATAATAATTCATAAAAAGAAAATGTAAATAAACGTTTAGAAGGGGACTTTTTATGAAAAGAGAAGAAATAATTAGTCAAATATAATGAAGTATTATTAATAAATTAAATAATAAATAATTAATATTTTTAAGTTATATTATTGAGAATATAACTTCTTTGAATTATAAATAATTTTTGTGTAATTATTTATAAAATAAATTTTGTGTAAAAATTAATAGTTTATTTTTATAAAAAAAAAATAAACAAAGTTTCTTTTTATAATTTTTATCATTAAAAGTTGTAAAATAGTTCTTTCTTAAAAGTTAGAATTTTACTACAACTTTAGTATAACATTATAATATTAATAGATATATTATACTGTTATCAATTGGTGGAGAACCAGTCTTCCCGCGGTGCATATATTAAAAAATTTTATTAAAAATTTTTATTGTGTTACATAATGAGTGATTCCTTTAGAGATGAGTCCGGTTTTTCAAAGGCTCTTAAAATGGCCGAAAAAATCTACCCTCTAGGACATGAGAAGACATCCTTTTCTATGTGGAAAGAAGATATTCTAGATATAATTGAAGACTATGAACTAAAAGAAAAGGAAAAGAAAAGAATTGTTCTTGCAAGTATTTCTGATAAATACAAGGACAAATGTCATCATATATATCATAGTGATAGGACGTTAAAAAATGAAGATTTTATTGAGAAAATTAAAACGTCACTTGGCTTTGATAATATTTCTACCTTAAGCTTAAAGAAATTGCAAAATATTAAAATTGGAAATAAATCTATAATAGACTATAATATGAAATTCTCTTTATTATTAAAAGATGTAGAAGATGATGAAAGACCTGTTGAAAAATGTATTATACGAATGTATATTGAAGGTCTTAAAGGAAAGAAAATACAAGAATACCTTATTGTTAAAGATCCAAAAACTTTAGAGGAAGCGATGAAGTTTGCTCAAAAACTTCAAAAAGGCTTTTCTGAATATGAAGAAGATTCATCTTATAGATTGACTAATAATTCATCTTTAAGAAAAAGTCATAATAATGTCTTCAAAAATAATAATAATTACAATCACAATTACAATAATAAAAAGTCCACTTTTAGCCATAATTCAAACTTTTATAACAATACAAAAGGACAAAATACTCAAACGAAGTCTTCTAATAAAGATACTGATATTGAAAAACTAACAGATGATTTTGCAAAAATGCGACTTACGGTATGTTATCGTTGTAACCAAAAAGGACATATAGCTCGTTTTTGTACGAATGATCTTTCTTCAGAAAATAGGGCTATTTTAAATCAACATAATAATAATGAACATTTAAATTGATTATGGGAAGTTCTCAATCTTCCCCTCAGATAAATAAAATTGAAAAACAGTCATCACATCACAATAAATTTTTTAATTTATATATTAAAAGAAAACGTGATGACAATAATAATGACAAAGATGAAAATAGTGATAATGAACAATTTTCATCTTCTAATAAAAAAAATAAAGTTGATAATACAAAGTATAATGAAAATTCCAACACTATTGATAATTCTTTAAAAAATATAAACAAGAATAATATAAATATGACAGAAAAGGAAGTATTAAATACAACACTTCCACAAAAACAACAAAATTCCGAACCTACTGTTAGAAAGAAAAGAGGAAGGAAACCTATTTTTAAAAATCCTTCTATAATAGATCCTTCCATTTACAATAATAAATCGATACAAGGTGCAAAAAGGGAAAATAAGCAAAATCGTAATGAAAGAAGAGTTGGAGAAGATGTTCAATATGACTTAGAATTAGAAAACACAAATACATCAAAGAAGGCAAATAAAGATACAACTATTTATGATGTTTTTAAAGCAATATCGATGTTAAAAGACAATAAAGAATATAATTTATTTGATGCGTTAAATAATACTAACGCAGGAATTACCTTTGCTCAGTTATTTAATGTCAGTCCCTCGTTACGAAAATTATGTAGTAAAGGTTTAAAATTGAATAAGGATGATGTAAGATATATTAAAATGATACAAAATTTTCCTGTAAATGATGAAGAACTTGTTCAGGAAACCTTGGATGAATTAGATTATGTTGTAGAAAACAATGTCGTAAATGTTTCAAATTCTGAAGGAACTATTGCTACTATTAACCAAATTTATGATAAAGAAAAGAAAAATAAAGTGAGTATTGCTGTTGTTTTAGGTGAAATTGACGAATCTCCTGCTAAAGTACTAATCGATACAGGTTCTGATGTTAACGCTATTACACGTTCTTTTTATAACAAAATTTCAAATAATCATAAAATAGAATTAAAGCATAAAGCATATTTTAAACTTGCGAGTAATCAAATTGTCTCTACTAATTATGCTGTATATTTAAAATTAAAATTTATTAATTTAGAAGTGAATGAAATGTTTTGGATATTAGATGATGAAGATATGTGTTATGATGTTATACTTGGCCGTTGTACTCAAAAAGAACATAGATTATATATAGATCCGGATGATGATGGTCTATACAAAAAACATGACTCTGGTGCTTCCTGCATTGCCGTTTCCGTTTATCATCATGAAGAAATAAATAATATTTCTAAAATTTCATTTATTGATAATTTAAGTGAGGAAGTTAAGAAGGAATTACACCCTAAATTACGACGTCTTATTAACAAATTTTCTGATGTCTTAATTAATTCTATTGATAATGTTAAAATTGCTACTGCTGAACCTCATACCATTCATCTTACCAACAATCATCCTATTAAACTTAGGCCTTATAAAATCTCATTAGATCAATCTAGAGCTCTAAAAAAAAGAAATTACTAAATTACTAAAACGTGGGTTGATTATTCCATCTCATTCTCCTTGGGCTTTTCCTGTTCTCTTGGTTAGGAAAAAAAATGGCGAATGGCGTATGTGTATAGATTTTAGAAAACTTAATGAAATCACTGTAAAGGACGCTTATGCTTTACCTTTTATTGACGAATTATTGGAATCAGTTCATGGGGCTACTATATTTTCAGCGCTTGATTTATTTTCTGGGTATCATCAGATTCCTATGAATCCTGATGATATTGAAAAAACTTCGTTTACTACTAAATTTGGAAATTATTGTTTTAAAGTTATGCCCTTTGGATTAACGAATGCCCCAGCTTCTTTTCAAAGAGAAATGAATAGAATTCTAATGCCTTTAATTGGAAAATGTTTATTTGTGTATATGGATGATATTTTAGTTTATTCGCCAACTTTCGAACAACATCTTATTGATTTAGAAAATGTTTTTTCAATTCTTAGGAAATATAATTTTTCCATTAATTTAGATAAATGTAAATTTTGTCAACATTCCGTTGAAGTTCTAGGACACGTTCTCTCCGACCAAGGATTACAACCCGTTCCAAACAAAGTCTGTGCTATTGCTTCATGGAAGATACCGACCAATGTTTCTCAATTACAATCTTTCTTAGGACTTGTAGGATATTATAGGAAATTTATTCCTAATTTTGCTTCCCTATCGAATATCTTATATAAACTCACAAGTAATAAGGTCAAATTTATATGGACTGAAGAACATACTACCGCCTTTAATGCTTTACGTGATTCTCTTTGTCATCATCCTATATTGAAATATCCAGATCCCAATAAACCTTTCATTATTCGAACTGATGCTTCTTCTTATGCAATTTCTGCTGTACTTTTACAATATTATGATACGGACGAAAAAGAATTTCCTATTTATTTTCAAAGTCGTTGTCTTAAAAAGGCTGAATTAAATTATTCTGTGACTGAAAAAGAAGGCCTTGCGATTATTTTTGCTTTAAAGAAGTTCCGTCCTTACATTGTTGCTTCATATTTTGTTGTGAAACTTTTTACGGATCACAAACCTCTTTTAGGTTATTTTAAAACAAGTATTCCTTCTTCTGAAAGGCACTTACGTTGGATTTCACTTTTTAATGAAATGAAAGTCGAACTCTTATACGAAAAAGGTAAGAATAATATCTTTGCAGATGCGTTATCTCGCCTTCCGTCAGGTAATGTTCTTTCTATTAATACTATCAAAGACATTTCTCGCGGTATCAGCTCTACATCCGATTCTATCCCTGCTCCTATTTTAGATTACGTTAATAAAAACTACTCCTTTCTTAACGGTAAATTGGTTTACAAAGATAAGTCTAATAAGTTACTTCAAGTTATTGAAAATGAGTCACAGAAACAGGACATTGTTTTAAAAGCTCATCTCGTCGGCCATGAAGGTGTGTCAAGAACTCTGGCTAGAATTAAAGAATGTTATTATTGGCCTGGTTTAAAATCTGATGTGGAAAAAGTTGTTAAAACTTGTTTGAAATGTCAGTGTTACAGGCCTTCTCCCATTCCAAAGTACACTTCTACCATTCCAACACAAGTATCAAGACCTTTTGTTAGAGTGGGCCTTGATATTATTGGTCCATTATCTACTACCTTAAAAGGGAATAAGTATTTATTCGTTTTGGTAGATTATTTCACGAAATGGGTAGAAGCAAAAGCTACTAAAACAATCGATGCAAAAGATGTTATACAATTCTTAAAAGACGTCTTTTCGAGACATGGTCTTCCAGAAGTAATTATCACGGATAACGGAAGACAGTTTATTTCAGATATTACAAAGGCGATGGTGGATTTATATGGATCATGGATTCGTTTTATAACACCTCGTCACCCTGAAGCAAATGGTCAAGTTGAAAATACTAATCGTGAGATTGAGAAAGTCTTACGACATATCTGTGATAAACAAGAAAATTGGGATGAACTTCTTCCTTCTGCCTTATGGGCTTTACGAACTTCTAAATCAAGTGTTACTGGGTTTAGTAGTTTTGAGTTATTATATGGAAGAAAAGATTTGTGGCCTTTAAGTGTTCTTCTTCCTGATTTAAATAAAGAAGAGAATGAAACTGAATTAGAATATAATGTTAGAAGATTTATCAGACATCAACAATGGGTAGAGGAAGCTATTAATAACATACAATATGCTCATTCTTATTGGTTAGAAAGATCAAAGTCTGCAAGGAATATGCTTCATAAGTATAAACCTGGAGACTTAGTTCTTATTAGATATGTTAATAGGAAAAAATTAGACCCTTTCTTTATTGGACCTTTTAAAGTATTAAAAGCATCAAAATATAATACTTTAGTTTTACAGACATTAAAAGATAAACAAATATTAGAAAGAAACGTACATATCAAAGATGTAAAGCCATATTTGGTAACAATATAAAATTTTAAAATTTTATTTTCTCCAATCACGCAAAATTTTTTTTATTTTTCTAATTAAATAATACAAATACAATATAATTTTACCAACATAAAAAAAAAAAAAAAAAGAAAAAAAAAAAAAAAAAAAATTTTTATTAACCTCAAATTAAAAAACAAAATTTTTCTTTTTATTTTTAAATTAAAAGTAAAAGGCCACTTGTAAATAATATAATAAAAAAAAAAAAAAAACAAAAAAAAAAAAACAAAAAAAAAACAAAAAAAAAAAAACAAAAACAAAACAAAAAAAAAAAAAAAAAAAAAAAAAAAAAAAAAAAAAAAAAAAAAAAAAAATATATATATATATATATATATATATATATAAATATATTTAAGTATTTTTTTTTTTTAAAAATTATTAATATATCAAATTCTTTATGTAAATTTTTTTTCAGCTATCCCAAAGTGATATCTTAAGGGAGGAAGTCTTGATAAAGAATTTTCAAGATATTAAGTAAATTTCATAAAAAAAATGTAAACAAAGAAAATCAATACAAATGTATCAAATTAATGTATTAGAAAAGTTATATTAATTTATATTTCTATATTCTTTAAAGTTATATTAAAATTATATTTTAATTACTCTAAATTAGTATAATATATTATCTTTAAACCTTATTATATATTATTTTATGTCTTTGTTATATTATATTATTAAGAAATATATTAAATTAAGTTATGAACTATATTAATCTAAAAAGAATAATAATTCATAAAAAGAAAATGTAAATAAACGTTTAGAAGGGGACTTTTTATGAAAAGAGAAGAAATAATTAGTCAAATATAATGAAGTATTATTAATAAATTAAATAATAAATAATTAATATTTTTAAGTTATATTATTGAGAATATAACTTCTTTGAATTATAAATAATTTTTGTGTAATTATTTATAAAATAAATTTTGTGTAAAAATTAATAGTTTATTTTTATAAAAAAAAAATAAACAAAGTTTCTTTTTATAATTTTTATCATTAAAAGTTGTAAAATAGTTCTTTCTTAAAAGTTAGAATTTTACTACAACTTTAGTATAACATTATAATATTAATAGATATATTATACTGTTATCAGTTTATATTAAAAATAATTTTTATTTCTTCTTATTATTTTCTTATATTTTTATATAATTAGAAAATAAAGAAGAATTTATTAATATCTTCAAAAAAAAAAAAAAAAAAAAAAAAAAAAAAAAAAATAATTATTAGTGTTATATATATATTATAATTATTTCATATTTAAATAATTCATATATTATATCAGAAAATCAGAAAAGTTTTATATATTATTTATTATTTATCATAAAATTTATATATATATATTTTTAATTTATCACCTTATAAAATTTTATTTATTATATTCTGTTATATTATTATATTTATTTTATATATCATTATACTTTTATTTTTATTTGATATAAAGATAAAAGTAATAACAATATAACATAAAAAAAAAAAAAAGTTAACAAACAAAAGAAAAACACAATTATCTAAAAAAAAAAAAAACGTAATTTTTTTAATAATAAAACAAAATTAAAAGTGATAAAAAATATATTATTATTATTATTATTATTATTTATTTTTTATTTTTTTATTTTATTCTTTTTTTTTTTTTTTTTTTTTTTTTTTTTATTTTTTGTTTTGTTTTCAATAGAATGCCAACTTTTAAAAAATTTAATTCAAATTGTTAAAAAGAGTATTTAATTATTTTTTTTTATTTTAATTAATTATTTAATTATTTAATTATTTAATTATTTAATTAATTAATTAATTGATTATTTATTTATTTATTTATTTATTTATTTTATTTTATTTTATTTTATTTTATTTTCTATTGATTCGTTTTTGTTATGTGTTTATTTACACGTTTCTTTTCAAATAAACTCATTCTTATTGTGTACAAGAAAAAAGTTCTTCAATCTTTTGCTATTAGTAAAATTATTTATTATTCTCCTCTAATTCAAACATTAATTAATACTGGTCTATATTGGTGTATTGATTCCTTCTCTAAAAATGGTAAAACAAATTCAGAAAACAACGACTATATTAGACATAATTCTACTATGAGTACATATGCTTTATCTCGAGATCTAAGCATCCTTCCTATTGCTGGTATATCTGCGCAGTCTTACAGATTAAACTGTTTGCAAAATGGAATAAATCAAACTGTATTATAAAGGATCTTATTAAATCTATTCCCAAAATGCCTTATTATTCCTTGGGCTAAAGAATCTAGAACACTGTACAATAAAAAATCAAAAAAAAAAAAAAAAAAAAAAAAAAAAAAATATATATATATATATATATATATATATATATAAATGTGTGAAATATGACGATATTATAGAACATTACTGGAAATCAGTTTCCAATTTTCAAGGTATTATAAAGGTCAAAACTACGATAGTAACAAGTTCTCAAATAATAAAGCTATAGTTATGCTTAGCTTAGAATATCCCTAATTCAACGTTGGGTTTTTCGTTGGATTATACGTTTACGTTGTAGTTATAATAAATACAATTACTACTATTGCTATTAGAATGGGTAGGAGTTTCAAAAGATTGTCCCAAGATTTGCCCCTGTTGTGGCGAAGGTAATCAATCTTATGAGTATTGGATTTTTAAATACAATGCTCTTGTATCTTTTAAATGGAATTCTTTAAATTTTCATCGATGATCTCTATGTTTTGTTCATTAGGAAGATTAGAGCGTTTAATCTTCTTTCTTTCTATGACTCTATTTCTAATTTTTGAAGATTATATCAATTATTATATATACATGTTCCTTCTTGGTGAAACTTTAGCTTTAAATGATCTACATTTCGATAATGTGGAAACAGAGACCATTAAATGAACTACTTTTTCAAAGGTTCATCTGAGTTCACTTGTTCCAAATATTGTGGGCTTGTTGGAATTCATAACTAGCACAGTACCTATCATTAAGTAGTTCGTTTTGAGCTATATTATTTGATAGGTATTCTAAAATACCAAACTTTACCAAGAGCGTCGACGTCGTACTGATAAGGCATAATGATAGTACAGGATCATCATCTATTTCTATGAAGGATGAATTTCGCCCTAGTAGTTCAATAAATGATGAATCCAGGAGAGAGTTTAGTGGACACCACACTATCTATTTTAAAGATGTTACTTTTAGGTTTTATTTCTTTTTTATTTGTTAGGAAGGGAAAATTCCCGCATATTACAAACTTGCCGAAATACATAGTATTTTCGAGCTTTTTTTTTTTTTATTTTTTTTATTTTTTTAACTTTTATTTTTATTTTTAATTTTAAATGTCCTTTTTTCACCTACATGTATTTTTTATATAATAAAATTAATAAATTTATGGAAGTGTATTCTTTTCCCTGTCTAAAAAAAAAAAATATATTATTATATATTATTATTATTATTATTATTATTATTATTATTATTATTATTATTATTATTATTATTATTATTATTATTATTATTATTATTATTATTATTATTATTATTATTATTATTATTATTATTATTATTATTATTATTATTATTATTATTATTATTATTATTATTATTATTATTATTATTATTATTATTATTATTATTATTATTATTATTATTATTATTATTATTATTATTATTATTATTATTATTATTATTATTATATTGAAACAAGAAAATTATTCAAGCTCATCGTTGAATATCCCTAATTTAATTTAGATCTGGTTTAAATTCACTACTACTACTATTACTATCAGTAGTACTAACTATCTTTTAAAGATGTTAATTCTTTGTTTTATAATTTTAGATTTAACTGTTGATATTTTCTTATTATTATTATTATTTTTTTTTTATTTTTATATTTTTTAACTTGAAAAAAAAATACTACTTTAAATTTAATATAAATATATATTTAATTTTTTTTTTATTATCTAACAAAAAAAATAGTATTTTATTATTAGTTTTAAAAAAATTTAGCGTAGTAATTTTTTAATATTTATTTACAAATGTATATACCAATAATATTTTAAAGAAAATAATTTTATTAAAAAGTAAATTTAGTATTAAATAAAGTTTATTGATTTTTTTTTTTTTTTTTTTTTTTTTTTTTTTTTTTTTTTTTTTTTTTTTTTTTTTTTTTTTTAAGAATTCTCTTTATTTAAACATAAAAATTAAAGTATGAAAATTTTTAAAATGGTGATGTATTTAATTTTTTAAACTTTTAATAACCATTTTTTTTTTTTTTTTTTGGGGGGATTATGGAATTTTTTCTTTTTCTCTAAAATCGTAAAAAATTCATTTTAATTAATTAATAAATAAAAAAAATAATAAATAAATAAATAAGAATTTTTTTTTTTTTAATTATTTTTTTATAAAAAAAAAATTTTATATATTAAACTTTTTTTTTTTTTTAATATTTCAATAATAATGATAGTAATAATAATAGCAATAATTATTAATAAAGAACAAAAATGATAATAATAATTATAAAAGAAATTATCTAATATGTACTTAAATTTTTGACAAAACAATGTAAAACAACAAATTTAAAACCAAATTTTTAAATTTTAAAGTATAGAAGATCTATTTAAAAATTTTTTTTTTACTTTTTAATATAAAGAATAATCATCGAAAAAAAAAAAAATTAAAATTTTAAAAAAAATGTAAAAATAGAAAATTTATATTTAACAGAAGAATTAATATTTCTTTTTTTTTTTTTTTTTATTCTTTTTTGATTTATTATTAAATCTAAATTAATTAAAATAATAGGATTAAATAAAACAAAAATAATTTCTTTTCCAGATTAATATGTGTACACATATATTAAATAAACTTTCCAATTAATAGTTACATTCAACAAGAAATAGTTTGGAAAATTTTCATTAAGATAAATAAATTCCTTATGATATATAATATAAAACATTTAAAATAAAAACGACAAATGTATTTAATATGTTACCACTGGATGTTTCGATGGGTTGAATGATTCTTTTTTTTTTTTTTTTTTATAAAAATTTTTCAATTAATAACTAAAAAAAAAAAAAAAAAAAAAAAAAAAATTTAACTATATATCATCTTTATAAACATTTTTTAAATTCAAATAAGAAAACAGAACACCATATAGAGTTTGATAAGATCTTTAAAAGACTATGTAAATCATATTTTATATTCAAATTAAACTTCAGAAAAATTATCTCAAAAAAAAAAAAAAAAAAAAAAAAAAGAATTTTTGGTTAACCATTAATACTAACAATTAATAATGCTTTTAATATTTATATTTTAATTTTTATATATATATATTATATATATAAATATTATATATATAAATATTATATAGTATTATATCAAATTAATATAAATATAATTTTATTAGGTAAAAATCTTTTTTTTTTTTTTTTTTTTTTTTTTTAAATTTTATTATTAATGATATTTAAATTTTAACAAAAATAATTATAATATTTATTATTTTTTTTTAATTAGATTATATATCTATTAGTCTTTTATTTTTTAACAACTTTATAACTTTATGTAATGACCATAGTACAATGTTTGATATTTCTGAATGTTACTAACTTTTGTAATATAACTTAAATATATTATAGTTTAAAAAAGTATTCAAATTTTTTTTTAACTATTATATCATACTAAATATATTTTAATTATTTATATTAAAATATTAAATATGTAATATTTGTCTAAATATTTTTTTTTTTTTTTTTTTAAAAAAAAAAAAAAATTAAGATATTATATTAATAAAAATATATATAGTATTTGATTTTAATTATAAAAAGTTTCATATATATGTATATATCCATACACATATACATTCATTATTTAAAAAATAGCCATATTAATGATTATTCACCATTTATTTATCAATCAATTTTCGTTTTATTTTGTTTGTTTATTTAGAATTAATTCAAATCAATTTTATAATATTAAATAATAATAATTATTATTTAAATTTAAATTTAAATATTAAATTATATTTAATTTAAATATTAAATTCTTTTTAATGTTTAAAACAAAAAAATTTTTTCTTAACTATTTTTATATTTTTTATTTTTTTATTTTTTTATTTTTATTTTTATTTTATTTTATTTTATTTTATTTTTTCTTTCACTTTATATTATTTAAAGATCAAAAATTATTAATTGAAAATATTTTATATTAAAAAATATAGTTTCTAAATTTAATTATAAATTTCATTTAAAAAAAATTACAATACTATTACTATTTAAATTTATTTTATAATTTATTTAACATAATTCAAAAATTTCATAATACAATAAACTATACTTGGCATATAATTATATTTAAAATGAATTATAAATAAATAAATTGTAATTATGTAATTTATTATTTAAATTTATTATTACTTTAGATTGTTTATAACAACAAGGAAACCCAAATATAAACTTAAAAAAAAATATACATATATATATATATAAATTTTAATTTAAAATTATCCTACCAAATTAGAAACAAGTTTTATCTTTAATTTATTATAAAATATATAATTTGTATACTTATTCAAGGAATTTTTTTTAATATTTATTTTGTAAGAATAATTATTATTATTATTATTATTATTAAATAAAAATAATATAAATTAAAGTTATAAAAATTTTTACTATAATCTATAATTATAATAATATAAATATATATATATATAAAAATAATAGTAATTCAAAGTATAATTTTTTTTTTTTTATTTTTTAATTTCATGAAAAAAATTTTATGAAAAAGTTTAGTAGGTATCATATTAAATTATTAATAGATACTATCTCATTTTATTAAATACTTTATTATGTTATTAATAGATGAAAATTTCATATTTTTATTTTACTAAATATAATCAAAAAAAAAAAAAAAAAAAAAAAACCAAAAAAAAAAAAAGAAAAAAATTCATCTTAAAACTATGATTACTGTAAAATTTTAATTATATTTTCATTAAAACTACTGTAATTTTATTTTTTATTAAAATTTATTTTTAATACTTTTTTATAGATTTATAGATATTTCTTTTAAAATTAAATATTTACTGAATATTATAATTATTTATTATTATTATTATTATTATTATTATTACTATTATTATTATTAATTATTGAATAAAAACGTTGATAAAATTATAGATTGATATTAAAAATTTTACAATTTCTATTATTTACATATTTTTCTTTTTTTTTTAAAAATTTTAAATATATACATTATCATTATATTTTTAATATTTTACATGTGTTAATAAAATAATTATAATAATAAAAAAAGTTTTAATATTTGTAATTTTATAAAATTTAAGCAAAAAAAACAAAAAAAAAAAAAAAAAAAAAAAATTTTTTTTTTTTTTATGCAGTATTATATCTCATATTTAAATATTTTTTTTTTTTTTTTTTTTAAATTTTATGATAATGTAATTATAATTTTGGATAATTTATAATTTTATATATAATAATTTTTTAAAATTATTAATTAATTATTAATAATTATAATATAATATAAAATAAACTATGATTTATTTTATTTTATATGCTTTTTTTAGAAAGAAAGAAAAAAAAAAAAATTAATTAAAAGTATCTTAATTTTAAATTTTTGTATTTTTGAATTTTATTTTTGAATTTTATTTTTTAATTTTGCAAAATTTTTTAAACTTTAATTAAATTTAATTAATGAGAATTTTTTATATTTCAAATTATTATTATTATAATTATTATTATTTTTATATATAAATATATATATATATTTTTTCATATAAAATGAGCCTTGAAGAATTACTTTTTTTTATTTTTAATTTCATAGTTATATAAGTATTAAAAAATATAAATTAATAAATCCTTTAAATAAAAAAAATTCTTAAATATTAAAATTTTTAAAAAGTATGTATTGAAAAATATTGAAATTAAAATATTTGTTAGAGAAATATTTAAAAAAAAAAAAAAAAAAAAAAAAAAAAAATATTAAATTTACTAATAATTTATTTTATTTAATGATGATATTAATAATTTAGAAAAAAAATGAGAATTATAAATTTATTTGCTGCTATTTTTACCATTGCCAAGTTTGCTTACGCTGACGATGATGCTTATTGTCCACAAACTTCAGGTGAATGTGATGCCAGTGAAAAACCAAGTAAAGAAATAAAAGGTAGTTTAGTTGAACAAATTAAGGATGAACTTGATTGTTCAGGTGAAGTAATAATTGATAATGCCTGTTCATTCACTGTTAAAGATTTCGTCTTTAAATTAACAAACAGAACTAATCATGATGTTTACTGGTGGGGTTCTAGAACCTTTAATAAAGGTAAAGGTGCTGGAAACCAACTCTCCTCTGTTGTAGTGGAAGAAGTAGAAAATGCCAAGGATACCCAATTTTCTATCTCTCCAAATTCTGGTTGTTGGGCAAATTTGAATACTGATATTGGTACTTTTTACTTGATGGATTCTGATAAACAAGTTCTTTGTCATGCTAACGTCAGAGATGATTTAACTGATCCAAATAATGAATCTTCTGGTTCTAATGGTGATAACAATACTAGCGGTGGTAGCAATGACAATGGATCTGGAACTGGTACTGGTTCTAATGGTAATAATGGTAGTACTGGTGGAAATACTGGTGGAAATACCGGTGGAAATGCCAGTGGATCAAGTACTACCGCCCCAGCTGCTACAAAAACAGATAAACCTTCAGCAACAACAACAAATCCAAATGAATCAAATGGTACCTCATCTAGATACATAATTTCATCTGGTGTTCTTTATCTTATTATGCTTACTATAACTTTATATTTAAATAATTAAAATATTAATTTAAATTATTAAAAAAAAAATAATTATACTGAAAATCTTTTAATTATATTTATAAATATAATTACTTTTTACTTTAAAATTTATAAAATTTATAGTTATTATTTTTATTATTGAAGTAACTATTGATGTAATAATAATAATTATATAATGAAATTTTAGTATTTATATTGCGAATTATTAAATTTGTTTTTAGTATGATTAATAAAAAATATATATATAAAAAAGAATAAATAAATTTTTATATTGTTGTAATACCAATATATATTAAGAATTAATAAAAAATAAAAATGAAAAAAAAAAAAATAAAAAAAAAGAAAAAAATAATAAGAAACTATTTCTTAAAAGATTATAATTTTATCTAATAATTATAAATATATATTTTTAAATGATTGAAATTTTATTATTAAAAATTTAGAAATAATTATAAAAGTGTTATTTAAAGCAAAAAAATACAAGTAGAAGAAGTATTGTATATTTTATACGTTATTCATATATATTATCAAATTTTATATCATTTTTTACATAAACATTAATAACAGGTTATTTATTTTATTTTAATGTATAATTATATATATATTTATTTAATTATTACTTTATATATATATATTAATTTATATAATTTCTATTTTTAAAATATTTAAATATTTAAAAAAAAAATGGAAATATATATTCATACTATTATTCAAAAATTACTTTACATATTTTATGTTGATTTCATTTATACGATATTAATATATTAAAAAAAAAAAAAAAAAAAAAAAATGAAAAAAAATGAAAGAAAACTGAAAGTAAATATGATATAAATAATCATAATTCGATAGTTTTTAAGACTACATTTATAAAATTATATATTTTCATGAATATCTTCTGGTTTTAATGAAAATGTAGAAATATATTTTGAAGATTCTCTTCGAAAATGAAAGGCAGAAATTAAACCTGTTCCTGTTGAAATCACAAATAAAAAGGATATGTTATTAAAAAAAAAAAAAAAAATCAAATAAATTTTCTATTAATGGATAAACTAAAGAATAATAAAGCTTTTTATGATAAATATCAGGGAAGTGATGGTACTTCACCTTATATAATAAAATCATTAAATTTTTTCATTTTTTTTTTATGAATCAACCTTCAAAATTGGATATTTATTTTATATAATATTTTTTTCTAGGTTAAGGAATATAATTTTTTATTTACAATAGCATAAAAAATAATAAATTAGAATTAAATTTATCTTTATTGATAGAAAAAAATAGAAAAATTTTCTATATTTTATGAAAATATTCCACCCGAATTTTAGGTTTACAAGTAATGTCTTTCTAATAAATCCACCAATAATGTCAATATATAAATGTTGATGTAGTTGTACAAATATTGCTTTTAGAATAATCCTTTATAGAGTTATACTAACACTGATATTATATTCAAAAAAAAAAAAAAATCAAAGGATTTAGTTTCAAACATTAAAAAAAAACGATTAATAATAATGAAAAAATAATAAATATTCTTAAAGCAAATAAATGTCATTATATTAATTATTATAAAAAAAAAAAAAACATAATAAAAAAAAAAAAAAAAAAAAAAAAAAAAAAAAAAAAAAAAAATGTAACACCTTAAATATTATAGGTAATATTTAAGGTAATATGAATAATAATGAAATAAATAGTAATGTTAATACAAAATTCAAATATTGAATTTGTGATAATAACTATATGGAATTAAACAAAGAAGAAATGAATTTATTTTTATCTTCTTGTATCTTACATCAAATATAATATTTATATTAAAATCGACACATTTATTTATTATATTTTCTAATATAATTAATAAATGTATTGATTTCAATTTAAATCAGTATATATATATATGTATTTTAGCAAATATATGAAATCGGCATTATTTTTTTTTTATCGAAATATGTTGCTAATAATAGTGTTGAAATGCTATTATCAATGAATTATCAACGAATATTGAAAAATTAAAAGAGAAACTAAAGTTTTAATGATAATAATGATAATAATTGGTATTTTTTGGAAATACTCTAATAATAATAATAAAAATATTAATATTAATATTAGATAATATTAGAAATAAACAATAAAATTTTATATATTTTTATTAATACTATTGCAATAAAAAAAGCTAATTATTTTGAAAAAAAGGATTTATTATTAAACAACGAATAATAAAAATAAATAAATATATATACATATTAGATTGTAAAATCTTTTTTATAGTTTTTATAGTTTTATTTATCTTATATTATTCTTCATTAATATTAAAATTTTAATATAGGAAAAAATTTCCTATAATTATTTTTTAAAAATAATAAAGTTTAAATAATCTTTCTAAAAATAGATATAAAAAAATCAAAAAAAAAAAAAAAAGATATTTTATTAAAGATGTAAAGAAATTATTTAAAGTATTTATGTTTTATTTTTTATTAAAAAAAAAAAAAAAAAAAAAAAAAAAAAAAAAAAAATTAATTTAATATTTAAAAAAAAAAAAAAAAAATGAAAATTAAAAATTATTTATCCTATCTTTGTATAATACTTGTTTTAACTATATCATATGTTAATGCTAAGCTTTGTGAAAATGATAGATATGTATTAATATGTGAGGAATCAAATCTCTGTTATAAAATCTATAGAGATGGTCATCAAACAGTTCAATTAAAAACGTGTAAAGAACCATCGAGACCTCAAAGACAAATGCCATTTTTAAATGCCACTTGTTACACCTGTTCAAATAATATCTGCAATAAGACGGAATATTACAATAATAAATACTTTTATACCATATATGGAATTTCAAAAACAGACAGATTATTTTTCGTAACCGATAAAGGATATTGTTTCCCAGCTAAAATGTAATTTTTAATAAATTTTTTATAAACGATAATTAAAAATTATTATAATAGCACTCAAAAAAAAAAAAAAAAAAAAAAAAAAAAGAAAAAAAAAAAAAGAATAATACAGTTATAATAAAAGATTTATATTTTCAATTTTTATATAAAAATTTGAAGAAATTAATTCTTCAAAAACTTAATTTATTATTAACAACATAAAAAAAAAAAAAAAAAAAAAAGTACATTTCATAATTTTAAAATAAATAAAATAATAAATAAATTTAAATATACTTATTATTTATATAAAAAAAAAAAATTTTTTTTATTAAAATATTTACATAAATTTTTTCATTTTTAAATAGCTAAAACCTTTAAGTAAAATAAATAAATTAAAGGAAAAGAAATATTCTTTTGATTGTTAAATATTTTAAAAAATTAACAATTTATTAATTTTTTGGAATTATTAGGGTATTTCATTATTTTTAAATTATAACATGTCATATAAATAATTTTAGTTTTAATAAAAAAACGTAATCAATTGAATTAAAGAAAAAAAAAATAAACAAGATGAATTAATTTAATTTTA
>JACVTC010000105.1:352500-380000 GCA_016946835.1 Neocallimastix lanati (nom. inval.) | reverse complement strand
AAACATTTTCATTCATTCTCTAAAACAATAAATTTTCTATATTCATTAGTTCATCCAAAAACTTTTGATATTTCTCTACCATATTTGTTTAAAAAATTCCATATTTAATTATAAAATTATGTATTTACATATTTATAACTTTTTTTTTTTTTTTTTTTTTTGATTATTATATATACATACAATTAATAGTATTATAATAATCAGAAAAAAAGAAAAAAAAAATTTAATAACTATTTAAAATTTATATGATTATTCTTCTATGTATATTCATTAAAATTGTAAAATTATTCATTACTATAGAATTATATGTCAATGTTTATTATATTTAACATTATGTAATTACATATTTCTATATATAAAACAAACTTAAATATATTATGTGAAATAAGTTTAAAATAAATTGAAAATTATTATATATATATTATATATATAATACTTTTCAATTTATTTTAAATTAATTTTTTATATATATATATAATTATATATGTCACATTTTTAAGCTTATTGAAGCAAATAATTTATGCTAAAAATAACATAATTAGTAATACTTTATAAAAACATTTTAATTAAATTGACATAATATTGAAGATAGTATAAAAGTTCAAACATGTATAACAAAAAAGTAAAATTCGGAAATAGAGTAGAAGTTTTAATTCTAGTTGATAGCATAATAATAATATTATTACTACTAATATCACTATTATCATTTACTGAATGGAATATTAAAGAATTCAGTAATTGAAAATTCGATTGTTTAAGTGTTGGTTGTATATTCTGAATTTTTTATAAAGTTTAATAAGTTATACAATTTTTAATTTCCTAAAATTAGATAATTTTTTAGGCTTATTTCTTAACACAAACATTATTAATAATTATCTTTTTGTATATATACATATATATTAGAATAAAATGAAATAGGTCATTGTTATCTAATTTTTTTTTTTTTTTTTTTTTTTATTATTTATTTATGGAAATGAATAAAAATTTTTATATTTTTTTTTTAACGAATAGAAAAAGAGATAAATTTGAACATATTATTATCAGAGACACTTAAAATCCAGAATCAACTTTTTTAAAATTCAAGCCATTTTAGATTGAAGAAAAAAAAAGAGATATAGCTATAAATAACTATAATAAAATATCTTTACTATTTTAGTAAAAAAAAAAAAAAAAAAAAAAAAGTAGATAACAATGACCTATTTCATTTTATTCTAATATATATGTATATATACAAAAAGATAATTTTTCAATAAATTGCTTTAATTTTTTTTTATATATATGTATATATAATGACTGAAGACTTTTGTCTCCCCCATATGTTAATATGAGTGTATGTTTAACTGCCATACCGATACGGCGTCGATGCTCGCAACCCCCCCAGAAGCAAAGAAACTCCAGAGTAGAAGCACTTTACGCGATTCCTCAAAGGGAAAGCAGAGCCCACTATAGGTCACCTCCTTGCCATCCCAGAGGTGCTGGAAACTGTAATTCTCTTAGATATGGCTTATGCAATGGGAATCTTTTAGTGTTAAATTGTTTTGATATTATGAAAAAGTAAAAAAATAAAAAAATAAAAAAATAAAAAATAAAAAATAAAAAATAAAAAATAAAAAATAAAAAAATAAAAAATAAAAAATAAAAAATAAAAAAATAAAAAAATAAAAACAGAAAAACAGAAAAACAGAAAAACAGATGAAAATAATAATAATGAAGCCATCACTACTATTTAACAATAATTCTTTTTCTATCTTTATAATTTTTATCTTAATAATATAAATGTTAAATATTATATATTTTAAATTATTCTATTAGTTAATAAATACATTAATAAAGCATTTATTTTGCTGAAGCATATCCTAATATTATTATTAGAAATATATATATAAATAATAAATTTATTAGTTACAATTAATAGTATTTTCTATTCTATTCTTTTATGATTAAAAAATTTTTTTTTACTTTGTAGAAGTTTTTAATACATACAATAAAAAATATTTCCTTTTTGATCACAATGAAATCATCGATTAGTATAGAAAAAAATATAAAAAGTAAAAACAAAACTTTTATTTATTATAATACATAATATTACAAAATTAATAGTATTTATTTATATATTTATTTATATATTTATTTATATATTTATTTATATATTTATTTATTATTATTATTTATTTATTTATATATTTATTTATATATTTATATACTTATTTATTTATTTTTATTATTTATTTAATTATTTATTATTTATTTATATATTTATATATATTTATTTATATATTTATTTATATATTAATTTATATATTTATATATTTATATATTTTTATATATATATATTTATTTATTTATTTATTATTATTACTTATTCAATTATTTATTATTTATTTATATAGTTTTTTCTTTTCTTTCTCCTTCTTTTATTTTTTTATGTTTTTATTTTTAAAAAAAAATTAAAAAAAAAATCAAAGACATTAATAATAATAATAGTAATAACGATTTTAAATTATTTTTGCAACTTCATCCATTGAAGCAACTAAATTAATTATTCAATATTATGATATTAAAAAGTTACTGAAAATGATATTTTATTAATTTCTAATATATTTAATAGGGATAAATTATTGAAGTCTAATCTTCTTCATTTTTTTAAAAAAAACATTCTGAATATTCTAAATATTTTATTTATTATTTATTATTTATTATTCAATTATTTATTATTTATTATTTATTATTCAATTATTTATTATTTATTATTTATTATTTATTATTTATTATTTACTATTTATTATTTATTATTTATTATTTATTATTTATTATTTATTATTTATTATTTATTATTTATTATTTATTATTTATTATTTATTATTTATTATTTATTATTTACTATTTATTATTTTATTATTTATTATTTATTATTTATTATTTATTATTCATTATTTATTATTTATTATTCAATTATTATTTATTATTTATTATTCAATTATTTATTTATTATTTATTATTCATTATTTATTATTTATTATTCAATTATTATTTATTATTTATTATTCAATTATTTATTTATTATTTATTATTCAATTATTTATTTATTATTTATTATTTATTATTTATTATTTATTATTTATTATTTATTATATATTATTTATTATTTATTATATATTATATATTATTATTTATTTATTATTTATTATTTATTATTTATTATTTATTAACTATTATTTATTAACTATTATTTATTAACTATTATTTATTATTTATTATTTATTATTTATTATTTATTATTTATTATTTATTATTTATTATTTATTATTTATTATTTATTATTTATTATTTATTATTTATTATTTATTATTCAATTATTATTTATTATTTATTATTCAATTATTTATTTATTATTTATTATTCAATTATTTATTTATTATTTATTATTCATTTATTATTTATTATTTATTATTTATTAATAAATACTCTTTTTATTATTTATTATTTATTATTTATTATTTATTAATAAATACTCTTATTGTTCATTATTTATTATTTATTATTTTTTAATTAATTATTTATTATTTATTATTTATTATTTATTATTTAATTATTTATTATTTATTATTTATTATTTAATTATTTATTATTTGTATTATATATTATATTTCATAATTTATATTATATTCATTTCCATCTCTTTAAACTTTTTTTATTTTATTTTATTCAATCTGTACTCCAATTATACTCAATATTCTACTTATTTTTATTATTATTATTATTAATACTTTACTATTTATTTTATTATTAATTTATTTTAATATTAAATTTATTTTATTATTATTAATACTTTACTATTTATTTTATTATTAATTTATTTTAATATTAAATTTATTTTATTATTATTAATACTTTACTATTTATTTTAATATTAAATTTATTTTATTTTTATTATTTTATTTTTATTTTTATTATTTTATTTTATTTTTATTATTTTATTTTATTTTTATTATTTTATTTTATTTTTATTATTTTATTTTATTTTTATTATTTTATTTTATTTTTATTATTTTATTTTTATTTTTATTATTTTTATTTGAATAGTGATAAAGAATTAAAACCAATAAATTTATTGCATGTTTAATCAAAACAATTAAAAAAAATTTTCATTGTTTTTTTTTATTTTTTTTTATTTTTTTTTTAAACTTAATCATGGAATGTATATTAAAAAAAATAAAAAAAATGATGAATAAAAAAATTCATTTAAAACTTTAATTTTTTTTTTTTTTTTTTTATTATTTTGTAATTTTTAAATATTTTTTCCTAATAATTTATTTATTTATTTATTTTTTTTTTAAATATTGCTTTAATATTTAATATCTTATGAATCATATTAAATTTAATATATTTTTTATTTAATATTAATTGATTAGACCTGTTCATTAACTATAAACATAATAATTTATTTATTTTTATATTTATTTATTTTTACATTTATTTATTTATTTATTTTTTAAATATGATAAAAAAAATAAAAAAATATATAATAAATTTAAAGGGTGGCATGTTTTTTTTTTTTCTTTTTTTGTCTTTTCTGTATCTAAACAATAAAATTTTTTTTTATTTATATTAATACATAAATCAAAAAAAAATAAACAAAAAAAAACGGTAAATTAATATATTTAGTAATTTATTTACTAATATATTTTTAATTAATCTAGATTATATATTTATTTATATATTTTAATAGATTTATTTAATTAATATTTGAATTCGTGGATATATAAATTATGATATTATTAATTAAAGTTTACTCTATCAATAAATAATTTCCATATTAATAAAAAAATTCCATTGGCATTAACTATTTTTAGAAAAAGAGCTTTTATAATTTATTATTTATAAATTATATTGGCTAAGTGTTTATTATATATAATATAATCATTAAATTAAATAAATTAATAGATTATTGTTACTTTAATATTATTAATATATTAATTATAAATTAATATTAATAATTCTAAATGATATATTATTGTATGTTATTCTAAATGATATAATATTGTTAATGTTTACAATTTGTATTCTTTTATTATATTTCAAGTATTATGAATTATTAATTTTTTTTTTATTATTATTGATGAATAATTATTTTTACTACTAATTATTAATATCATCATCTAATTATTAATAATAGAAAATAGAAATGACATAATACATTCTACTATAAAAGCTTGATATAAATATCTATATAATTAATAAATACTAATAAATTAATAATTATTATTATATAATATTATATTATACTTGTTAATATATTAAAATATATATATATATATTTTTTTTTTAAAAAATAAAAAAAAAAAAAAAAAACATATATAAATACACAAAAAAAAGGGGAAAAAATATTTTCAGTGTAATTTTAATTTTTTTCATTATACAGTTTAATAATTTTTTAATAATTTTTTAAAACAGAATAATATTTTGAATAAAAACGAAAAAAAGCAATAATTTACAATTAAAAAAAACTTAAAAAAAAATTTTAATCTTAAATATTCATAATTATATTAATATTATATTGATTAAATTGTTATATTAAGGAAAATATTAATTGAAGACAAGACATTTTTATTTTTTTTTATTTGAAAAATCTACTAAATTTAAGAAAAAAAATATATCTATATATCTATACAATTATATATTTTATTAATTAATAACAATTGTAATTCACATAAAATAAAATAAAAACAAAAGTAAATATGAGATTCAGTAAACTTTTATTCTCAATTTTATTGGGCATAGTTTTTGCTAATGCAAAGTTAATCATGATTATACGTCATGGTGAAAAATTAAACGATATGGTGACTGACCTTTCCGATGTAGGAAAGGCTAGAGCTGAATGTTTAGTTGAAATTTTTGGTAATTATGGTGTTTACGCTACTCCACAAAAAATTTATGCTCAATGTCCAACTGAAAATAAACAATCCACTAGACCAAAAGATACTGTTACACCATTAGCTAATAGCCTCGGTCTTCAAGTTGATTTAACATTTACCAGTGGTAAATTCAAGAAACTTGTAAAGGATATTCAAAACTCTCCAGAAGAAGTTGTTCTTATATCTTGGTCTAATGATAAAATCGATAATATTGCTAAGGAATTTGATATTAACAGTGTTCCAAAATGGGATGGTTCTGTCTTTGATGATGTTTGGATGATCACTGATGGCAGTACACCATATTTAAAGAATGGAAGCAATGTTACACCAACAGCGACCTACTCAGGAAAAAAATTGTATAGTATGTATGTCGTTAAGGAAAATGTTGATCAATGTATGAACCAATTCTTAAATTCTTCCACTCAATCCCAAAATATACAAAATTCTCAAATAGAACAACAAAATGCTCAATATGCTAATATACAAGAACAGGCACAAAATCAAGAAGTGCAGAACCAACAAGCTCAAGGAGATACCTCAGCTCAAATTAATGAACAAAATATTATTTCAAGTTCTACCATAATAAAAACTGGTATTATTACTATTGTAGGAATAATATGTTCCACCTTAATATTACTTTAAATTTTCCATCATAAAAAAAAAAAAAAAAAAAAATTAGTAATATGTAAAATATTAATATAATTTATTATGTATAATATAAAATTAAATATATATAGATGTTAAAAAAAAAATTAAACATATTTTAAAAATAAAAAAAAAATAATAATAATAATAATAATAAATATATATTATAAGTATAAATTATATAAATAATGATAAATATTTATTTAAAATCAATTTTAAAAATAATAGAAATATTTAAAATCTTTTTTTTTTTTTTTAGAAAAAAAAAATTATTAGAAATAATTAAAAGTAATAGATTTTTTTATTATTATTATTATTATTAAATAAAATAGAAATTATAAATAATGTAAATATGTTGTTTTTTTCTTTATTTATATATTTAAATCTTTTTAAAAAAAAAAAAAAAAAAAAAAAAAAAAAAAAAAAAATATTAATAATAATAATAATAATAGAAATAATAATTATAATAAATTTAAATATTAAAAAAAAAAAAAAAAAAAATACCAATGATTAAAATATGTAATTTTGTTGTTGAGTTTTGGTATATTCATTCTCTATGATTTCATCATTTTATTTAATTTATAATTATTTTTTAGAGGAATAAAGTAATTTTTATAATTCTTTGAATTCACAATCACTGATATGAATAATGTTGAATAATGTAGAATCAAATTATAGATTCTGAAAGTAGTAACGAAATTTTAAAGTTTATAATAATTCATAATAATAACAATAGAAATAATAGGGTTAATAATAGTCGTAGTGTATTGATAGATAATTAAAATTAGGAATATTAAATATTAATGATTGATGGATAGTGAAAATAATAGTGTCGTTACTAATAAATATAATGAAATAGATCCAATGAATGAAAATCGTATGAATTTTAAGTAATTTTCTGAATAAGGAGTGGACTGTGTGTAAATATTAAAAATGTGACGTCTCACCGATAATATCACTTCCTTCTTGGTGGGAAGAGAGGCAGAGGCAGAGGCAGAGGCAGAGGCAGAGGCAGACATTTATTGATTTAAATTACGAAGGAATCAAGGATTTTTTTTGGGATAAAATATAATATTTCATTTCATGTATTTTATTTTATTTCATTTTTTTTTTTTTTTTTTTTTTTTTTTTTTTTTATTTTTATTTTTATTTTATTTTTTTATTTTTCATTTAATTCATATAATTTTTATTACATTTACACCGTAAATAAAGTAATTCTCAAAGTCTTAAAAAAAAAAAAAAAAAAAAATAGGGCTGGTGCCGTTAAAAAAAAAAAATTGATACTCGACAAGGGCTAGTATTTCTACGATATAAAAGTTCAAATGAACCAGGAGGAGCGTCATTGCTGAAAATGCAGTTAAGACAGGCTAACAGGGCCAAGACCTCTGAAGGAGAAGACCATAATTTCTTTCACGATAGACGATAAGTCAATTCAAACCCTAATCCAGAATTTAAGAATTCTCTTTAAACAAAAAAAAAAAATCATATAATCGTGGAAGTAAGGTTTCGTTGCCTAGGAACATTTTTTCTGAATTTATTTATACAACTTTAATTTTTAAATATTACTTTTTTTATTTCACATTAACTATTTAAAAAAAAAAAAGAAAAAAAAATTATTATGTTCTAATTGAACAAAAAATATTTATTTATTTTATTAATTCTTATTTTTTTTTTATAAATATTCATTCATGTAATTAATAAATAAAAAAAGTTTATATATAAAGTTTGTAATAATTGAGGCTGTATAAAAAAAAAAAAAAAAAAAAAAAAAAAAAAAAATTGAATTTACAAATTCAATATCAACCTAGTGTTACCAAGAAAAAAATAAAATAAAATAAAATAAAGAATTGAAATATAAATATAAAGTACAGATTGAATAAAATAAAAAAAAAAAAATTAATTAAAATAAAATAATATAAAATAATTAACAATTTTTTTTTTTTTTTTTTTTTTTTTTTAATATTTTAATTTGGAATTAAATGTTAATTAAATACTGTTAATTTATAAATTTTTTTTTTTTTTTTTTTTTTTTTTTGAGGAAATATATATATATTAAAATATTGAAAAATAATATTAATTTTTTTTTATAATTAAATTAATAAATATTTCTATAAAAAGTTAAAAAAAAAAAATTTTGTTTTCATGTATAGTATTTTATTAAAAATAAATGAAGAGTGAGAAAAACAATCATAATTATAATTAAATATACATTTAGTAATAGCTTCAAAAGAAAAAAAAATTAATATTTTTAATATTAATTTCATTTAAACTATAAAAATAAATTTAATGGTTTTTATAATGATATTTATTTATTAAAATGTAGTAAAAAATTTTTTAATTTTTTTTTTTTTTTTTTTTTTTTTTTTTTTTAAAAAAAGATTCATATATAACTGAGAGTAGTAAAAATAATTCTCTAAGAGAAAAGCAACACAATAATTATATATATGAAAAAAAAAAAAAAATGAACCTATAAAAATATAATATAAATCTACATTAATTTTATCTTATGATCAAATAAAACTCAAAAATAAAAATTAAAAAAAAAATAAATATAATAAATTAAAATAAAATAAAAATAAAAATAAAAATAAAAATAAAAATAAAAATAAAAATAAAAATAAAAAATTAAATAAAAATTTCCTTATTATCATTTTTTTTTTAAAAAAAAATTGTATAAATATGTTTATACTATCTATATATATATTATATATATACTACATCAATTATATAAGAAAAACATTTTATATTTTAATTTATTTTGCTTTTATTATTTTATTTTTATTTATTTTTATATTTTATTTATTTACAATTTTTATAAATAATAAATACAAAAATTAATGAATAATATTTAAAAAATAATTTAATGAAATAAATTAATAGTTATGAGTTTATGCTAATAAATTAAATATATTCTATAATGATAAAATATGAATTTTTTTTTTTTTTTTTTTTTTTTTTTTTTTTGGAGTATATAAATTTTTTAAATAAGCAACCTTTAAAACTAATTTATAATTTATATTTTATAATTTATATATATATTTTTTTTTTGGAGTATATAAATTTTTTAAATAAGCAACCTTTAAAATTAATTTATAATTTATTAATTTTTTTTTTTTTTTATTTGTTTGTTTGTTTGTTTAGTATAATTTATAATTGAATAGTATTAAAAGAATGTAATAATGGTTCAAATATTAATAAAAATTAATATACAAAATTATTAAATAATATAAAGCTTATTTTTATTATAAATAATATCTAAAACTATTATTAGACAACTTTTTTTTTTTCTTTTTTTTTTAATGCAATATATATTATTTAATAATTTGTATTTTTTTTTTTTTTTTTTTTTTTTTATTAATATTTTTTAGCCATTCATATAAATAATAAATATTTAAAATATTTATTGAATTTGAATAGATCTTGTTTGTTCTTTCGTTGATGGTTCAATTTTATTAAGAATAACTTCTAATACACCATTTTCCATTTTAGCCTTTATAGAATCCATATCTGCATTTTCTGGAATACTAAAAGATCTTTCAAATTTACCATAATTACATTCTATTTTTGAATATTTTTTATTATTTTCTTGGCTTGTCTCTTGGCTTGCTTCTTGGCTTGTTTTTTGATTTATATCTTGCTTAGCCATTTCTTCTGACTTGGCTTCTTTATTATCATTGGCATCTACATTAACATTAGTATGATCAGTAGTATTAGTGTTCCTATTGGAAGTTTCTTTGTCATCCTTTTTTTCATTTTCATTATTTTCATTATTTTCATTATCTCCATTATCTTCATCACCTTCATAATTTTCATTATCCTTAGAATGATCAATGACAGTTTTTCTTTCACCAGAAATAGTTAGAATACGATCTTCATCAGAAAGCTCCATTTTAATTTGATCTTTAGTCATACCTGGTAAATCAGCATGGATATAATATCTTTTATCATCTTCACTAAGATTTATATTTGGACGGAAATCTACAGATTTAAAAACATCACCATCAAAAGTCTTAGAAATTTGATTTTCTAAAGAGTCCACAGGATGAGTATAGTAGTAAGGATAGAGAGAAGGGAATGGAATCAAAGGATGATGAAATAATTCATTTTCCATATCACCGAAAAATGGATCATTTAATAAAGAATTATTTTTTCTAACGTTTAATGGATCTTCGCGAATGAATAAAGACATTTTAATATTATTATTATTATTAATTGTTTTTATTTAATTTCTTTTTTGTATTAATTATTTTAATTTAATAGGTTTTGAAGTTTGTATTTTTTTTTTAAAAAAAAAATATTTATTATTTAATACTATATAATTAATAAAGATAATGAATTATTATAAAGGAAAATCAGCTATATTTATACTTTTTTTTTTTTTTACTTTCATTCTTAACAGAACGGGAAAAGTAGTATAGTGGTATCGTGACAAATTTTTTTTCTAAGAAAAAAAAAATTTTTTTTTTTTTTTTTTAATAATCTTTATAATCTTTATAAGAAAGAAAAATAAATAATAATAAATATACAAACAATTTAATATTTTAATACATTTTAATAAGTATTCTTTCTATAACTATAATATTATCGATTTTATCTTTAAATTACAATGCTAATTAATCTAATACTTTTCTTTTATATTCTAAATTGAAATATAAAAATAATAATTATACGAAATAGTAAAAAAAATTTTAAGCATTAAAAGTTAAAGAAAAATTTTATATATATTAAATGAATTTATTAAAAATTTTAATTTAATAATTAAAGTTTTGTATTTTTAACCAATAAAATTTCTTTAAAAAAAATAAAATTTCAATTTTTTAATGCATTAATGTATTATCATTATATAATTAAATACAAAAATACAAAATACAAAATACATTAATTTTTTTTTACTAGAAAAAATTTTCAAAATAGAAATTTATAGAAAAAAAAAAAAGATTATATGTAATATATTTATATAATAAATATATTAAAATTAAAGATATGCATTAACATTAATAGGTTTGACGATGGATCCTTCATTTAAACTTTTCTTTTGTATTAATAAAATAATTGATACAAAAAAAAAAAAAAAAAAAAAAAGCAAAAAATATTAAAATAAAAATACTAAAATTAAATTAGTTTTATTAATATTTAAATTTTTACTTTTTTCTTTTTTTTTTTTTTAATTTTTTTTCTGTAATGTTGTACAATTAAAAAATAATTTTTAATAATTACTAAATTAAAAATTTTTTTTTTAATTTTTTTATTATTTTAATTTTAATTATTTTAATTTAAAAAAATTTAAAAAAAAAAAAAAAAAGAATTAAAATTAAAAAAATTAAAATTAAAATAAAAATAAAAATAAAAATAAATTTATATAATTATATATATACATATACATACATATACATATATATATAAATATCCATTTATTTCATTATATAAAATATTTTTTTTCATGCTATTTGTATGCTGTTTGATGCTAATTCTTATCCAAACTAACTATCAAATAAACTAGCAAAACTATCACTATTTATACAAGTTATATGCATAAAAGTTTAATTCAAAAGGCATACAAAAATAATCATAATATTATCATTATATTAATTGTTTGCATATATATAGCTCATTAACTAGTTTAGCTAATATAATTAATTAAATAATAGTTTAAGCATATATAGTTACATTAATAGTTTAAACTATATTGTTCATAAAACAGTTTAAACCTATATAGTTTATTGAATTCTAGCTGCTCTAACTAGTTTTTCAATATATTTAGTAAAATCATTATATAAATATTTAAAATAAAATAAAATAAATATTAAATAAATAAAAAAATAGAATATATATTAAATATTATTAAAAATATAATTAAATTAAATAATTAAAATATTAAAATAATAATAGCAATAATAATATAAATAATTATTAAATGAATAATAATAATATATATTTAAACTAATAATATAATTAATATATTTAAAATAAATAAAATAATAATATAAATAAAATTATATTAAATAAATAAAATAATATTAAATAAATAAATATTTAAATAAAAATAATAATAAATAAAATAATAAATAATATTAATATTAATATAATATCGATAAAACTAGTATATTTATATATATATGTGTGATTTTAGAATTGTTAATTGAAGTAATGTCTTGCACAATATATGTATTAAATTAAAATAAAAAATAATTTAAAAGTATAGAATATTACAAAAAAAAAAAAAAAATTAATAAAGTGAATTAAAATATTAATACAAAAAAGAAATTAAATATAATAATTAATAATATAGAAAAAAAAAAAGATGTTATTCATTCAAAAAAATCCATTAAAGGTTAGGAGAAATTATTCTTTTCTAAAAATGATTCATTTTTCGGTGATAAGGAAAATGAAATTATTTAATCATTCTTTGATTCCATTCTATTCTCTCTATCCTTACCACTGTACTCATCCTGTGAGCTCTTTAAAAAAAAAAAAAATCAAATACTTAAGAGACTTTTAATGGTGATGTTTTTTAAATCTGTAGATATCCGTTCCAAATATAAATCTTACTGAAAATGAAGAAGAAAAAAAAAAAAAAATTATTATTGATTTACCAAGGTATGACTAAAAATCAAATTAAAATGAAGCTTTCCGATAAAGATCATATTTTAACTATTTCAGGTGAAAGAAAAACTGTCATTAATCATTCTTAGGATAATGAAAATTATGAAAGTAATGAAAGAAAAAAAAATGAAGGATAATGAAAATAATGAAAAAAAAGAAAAGGATAAGGTAGAAACTTCCAACAGGAATACTAATACTAATACTAATACTAATGATAATATTGATATTGATGTGGATGTGGATGCCAATGGTAATAAAGAAACCAAGTCAGAAGAAATAGCTAAGCAAGAAATAAATCAAAAAACAAGCCAAGAAACAAAACAATAAAATAATAAAAAAAATATTCAAAAATAGAATGTAGTTATGGTAAATTTGAAATATCTTTTTAGTATTTCAGAAAATGCAGATATGGATTCTATAAAGGCTAAAATGGAAAATGGTGTGTGTATTAGAAGTTATTCTTTATAAAATTGAACCATCAACGAAAGAACAAACAACAATCTATTCAAATTCAATAAAATGTTTTAAATATTTGTTACTTATATGAATGTCTAAAAATATCAATAAAAAATAATTTCAAATTATTAGATAATATATATATGGTATATAAAAAAAAAATTATCTAATAATACGTTTAATATATATATATATATATATTTTATTATATTTAGCATTATTATATTATTATATTTATATCAAAATTTATATATTTATTAAATGTATTTTATATATTCAAAAATAAAAATTTTATTATCATTAAATTTATAGAATAGATATTTATATTTATATTAAATAAATTAAAGAATAAAAAATAAAATTAAAAAAATATAAATATGAAATTTATTTTTCAATATATCTATGTTTGATTAGATATTGTATTTATATATTTATTAGAACGTGAATCTAGTAAAATAAACAGTTATAATTATATATATATATATATAGCCTTGCTTACAGATAGGTCCATATCGATACCGAGAAGGTTATGACAAGGAATTCAAGGAGAGGGTCCGATACATTAAATGAAAAGATTGGGAAGCTCTATTGTCCTCCTCTCTCCTTTAAAAAAAAACTTCCAGTCAAAAAAAAAAAAAAATTATATTTAAGAAGAGAATAAATTAAACTAAATAATTAAAATTGTGATTTATTCCATAATAATTTATATATTTCTATTTATTTATTATAATAAATTTTTTTTTTTTTTTTTTTTTTTTTTTTTTTTTTTTTTTTTTGGTTACATTATTATTTCTATAATTAATTTAAAAAAAAAATAATAAAAATTTCCAGTAATATTCATTTTAAAAAATTATTTAATATATAAATAGAGTAGTCAGATGATATATATATATCTATATTATATGTATATATATGTATATACTATTATAATTATTCTCCCTTCCTCAAGACATTCGCATTGGTGGATATTGTCCCTGCTAGATGGTCTTACTGAGCGTTCAGCATTGACGCTCTGACATGCATATTATGGCTGAGAATTTTCAAGTACGCTTTTTTCTCGGAATGCTTCTCCACTTCCTAACCTACCCTTTGAAAATGAGGTCAATATAATCTAACCCATGGATATTCATATTAAGCTCCCTATGGCAAATGCATAAAAACGTCAGAAAGATTTCAATTTAGTAGAATATTATCTACATCACTTCAGTAGAATATAGATAATATCTACATAACAGAAGTAGAGAATATATATCTAAATGGACACATGAAAACAGACACCCAAATGCTAGTAATACCCCCCCATAAATAGCTTAAATGACAGTTACTTTCATAACCCTCTCAGGCCCACAGTTAGGTCAGTATCTTGTATATTAGGAGATTTAGAACAATAATAATAATAATAATAATAATAATAATAATAATAATAATAATAATAATAATAAATATAAGTGGGAAATACCATACATATTCCGTTAAAACTTCTTGTAAGGAAAACCTTTGAAAATGGTCAAATTAATCATTTAATTGTTTTAGTATAAATTCAATGTAATGTGATATAAAATAGATTTATGTAATATCATAAATTCTATACAAATACATGAAATTAATGTAAATATAAAATTTTAATATAAATTTTATGCTATGTAAATAGGTAAATAATTTATATAATTATTTTATTTTTAGTATATTTCTATAAATTTTTAAATATTATGATTATTATATATTATTATAAATCTTTTATTACTTATATTGCGCTTTTTAAAATATTTAATTAAATAATTAATTTTTATTAGTGAAAAATAGTTTATAATTAAAAAGTATTATATAATGAATTCTTTTTCTTTATATTTTTATTTTTTGCTTTTTTCAACATTTATTTATATTATATTAATAAATAAAGGTCGATTAAAAATAATAATAATAATAATAATAATAATAATAATATTAAATTATAAATTTTGATATTTAAAATTAAATAAATAAAATATATATTAAATAAATTAATAAATTATATTCTTCTGTCTCCCTAAAAATGCATCAATGAACTAAATTATATCAATAATAAATAATAAATAATAATAATAAATAATAATAATAAATAATAATAAATAATAATAATAAATAATAATAAATAATAAATAATAAATAATAAATAATAAATAATAAATAATAAATAATAAATAATAATAATAATAATAATAATAAATAATAATAAATAATAATAATAAATAATAATAAATAATAAATAATTGAATAATAAATAATAAATAATAAATAATAAATAATAAATAATAAATAATAAATAATAAATAATAAATAATAAATAATAAATAATAAATAATAAATAATAAATAATAAATAATAAATAATAAATAATAAATAATAAATAATAAATAATAAATAATAAATAATAAATAATAAATAATAAATAATAAATAATAAATAATAAATAATAAATAATAAATAATAAATAATAAATAATAAATAATAAATAATAAATAATAAATAATAAATAATAAATAATAAATAATAAATAATAAATAATAAATAATAAATAATAAATAATAAATAATAATTAATAAATATTAATAAATAAATAATAAATAATAAATAATAATTAATAATTAATAAATATTAATAAATAAATAATAAATAATAAATAATAGTTAAATAATAATAATAATAATAACAAAAGAATCAAAAGTGTATTTATTAGTAAATAATTAAATAATTATATAATAAATAATTAAATAATAAATAATAAAATAAAATATATATTTGATTATTCATATATATTATATTATGTATATATATATAATATTATTTAATTTTAAATTATATCATTTCTTCGAGGCATTTGACTGTTTTGTTCTTTTCTTTTTGTAAAATAAAAATTAACAAATCCATGAATATTTCAATATATTGGTAATTGATTGGTTAAACGATAAAAATGTTAAGTGCACAATTAAAATTATTTTAATTTTTAAGGTATAAATTAAAGAACTGTTTATCAATTACCAATAATTTTAAATTTTAAATTCATAAAGCCAAAAAGAGGAATTGGTTATTGGAAATTTCTTTTGTGTAAAAATGACATTTTAATTTAAACATAAAAAATTAAAAAAAAAAAAAAATAAAAATTAATTTATTATTATTATTTATTTATTTATTCAAATATTATAATTTATTTAATCAATTATTTATTTATTCAATTATTTATTTATTTAATGTTAAGAGTTATGAATTTATGGTTTATAATTATGTCAACTTTATTAATATATTTTATGATAAAGAGTTACTAGCACTTAATTATTCTAAATTAAATGCTTTTATATTAATACATTGTGGCTTATACATTATTTATATTACAATATGTTTCAATACATTTGAAGTTTATTTTTCATACATTTCACATATTCTAACATTCCCCCTTAAACCTAGTTATTCTATAATGAATAAATTGGTTTACTGGTGAATATGTGTATATAAAAATATCCTATTTTACTCTATTAACTTGATATTATTAAACTGTTATATATATTTCTATCCTAAATTAACCTTTAATTTTACATGAATAAAATATTTTTTATGTTATATTAATTATTTAATTTAATTTAAATATTGCTAAAATAATTTCTTAAATATATATATAATCTAATAATTTCCCCCTAAAATTAAAGTATTTAATATTTTTACACCTTTAATAAATATTAGATGAATCTATGTCATCTTTACTATAAAATAATTATATGGTTTAAATATATCATTTATATATGATGGAAACCTTTCACTTGAAGGGTGATATTATACCATCTCAATTTATGTGAATACCTCTTATATATTGGGTTTTATATCACTAATAATTATAATCCGCTTTATAGATTAGCGCTAACTTTTTTATATTTTCGCTTTGTAGTTTTAGCGATAACTATTAAAATAAATTGTTAATTATATATTGGTGCACTTGATAAAACATAATCTTGGGGTACTAAAATTGATTGTATTTATAATTAATTATATTATTCTAGTCATTTAAACTTATTAGTAATAATATAAATTGTTTCATAATTGATTAATATTCACTATTTCAGTTAATTCTTTCTTAAAGGTTAATTTTGTTAATTTTCGCTATTAGGCTATTTTATTCATTTCAAGATAAATATTATTTTCAAATAATTAGCTCAAAGAATCAGTTAAGTGACTTTTCTTTAATATTTTTATTTTCTTTTATATTTTTATAATTTGTATTTTATTTTGCCTACTTTCCCCCTAAAATCCAAATTTCTAAAAGGATTTTATATATTTGAATTTTCTCATCATTAAAATATTAATTATAAAATTTTAATAATTTTAAATACTCTGTAATAAATAAGTATAATTAATAGATGGATAAACATCATCCATTTTTATATAACTCATGGTTATATTTATTATTTTATTATATCTTTCATCACGAAGGTTTGTATTATGATTATATTAAATAATTTTTTTTATTTAAACCTATTTCACGCTAGGTTTAATAATATTATTATTGTTAGAATGTACCATAGGAATTACCATTCTATTATATTTCCCTTGAATATTTGGGATATTAAATATTAATTATTTTATATGAGGTCTCTGACATATAGACTCCTTTTATTGTAGTTTATATTTATATATACGCGTTTGATATTTATAAATACGCGTTAAAATAACTATACTTTAAATAATATGTTTTTTATATTCATGGGGCGGAAATAGTCCATCACATAGTAGATTCCTTCATGTATAGATATTATATTACTAATAGCCAAAAGCTTATTTGTTAAAATATCAAATTATAATTTCAATTAAGAGTCTCTAGTATGAAGATATATAATTTTCTTTTATATACGTTTATACGTGTTTTTTCTTTTTAAATAAATATTTTTATATTTTTTTTCGAGTTTTACTTATCCTGAAATAACTTCTTTTATCAACAGTTTTATATTTTACGCGTTTCTTCAATTTTCTTTCTTGATCATTTTGATCAATTATCAGTTTTATTAGTCATCTTAAAAATTGACATAATGAGCAACCTTTATCATAATTTAAAATTCAATTATTTTATTTTATTTTATATATTTTTTTTTTTTGACATAATATTGTTTCCGGCAAAAGATTCTTTTACTATGAATCTTTTTAAGAGTCAGATGAGACTCTTAATCTGTTAAGAGTTATGAATTTATGGTTTATAATTATGTCAACTTTATTAATATATTTTATGATAAAGAGTTACTAGCACTTAATTATTCTAAATTAAATGCTTTTATATTAATACATTGTGGCTTATACATTATTTATATTACAATATGTTTCAATACATTTGAAGTTTATTTTTCATTTCACATATTCTAACATTTAATCAATTATTTATTTATTTAATCAATTAAATAAATATTTATTCAATTATTATAATTTAATTAATTAATTAATTATTTATTCAATTATTATAATTTAATTAATTAATTAATTATTTATTTATTTGTTATTATAATTTATTCAATTATTATAATTTATTTATTTATTTATTTATTTAAATAAGTGAATGTTACACCAATATGATAATATTTATGATCAACATTGACATTAGATAGAATCAAAACGGTCTAAACCTTTTTTTCTTTCTTTTCTTTCTTTTCTTTCATTTTTTTTTATTAATCCATTTTGAGTTAAATGTCATTACTATCAATCTTAAATGATATATTTATGATTTATGATATCATCAGAAGACAGATTAAATCGTAAAGTATGGATGGTTTACATTAAAAAAGAAAAAAGTCATTTTTTAATGAATAGTTTATATATTATTGTATATATAATGGAAAAAGTAATTTTTTTTTTATTCTTTTTATTATTATATATATATATATATTACAGACAGTATAATTATTTAGCTTTTTTTTTTTTTTTTAATCATTCATTTATATAATTTTAGTTAAGTTATAAGTAAATTTTAGTATAAATTAATATGATGAGTAAGTAAAATTAAAAACGATGACAGTTAGGAGATGAACGATAACTCTATAAAAAAAAAAAAGTTTAAATAATGATGGTTGATATGTTATCTAATAAAATATTCAATGGATGTATGAATGTATATGAAATATTACAAATGTACATCAATTCTTTAAAAAAAAAATATTAATTATAGAATTATTTAAGAAATAAGGTTTTATAAAATGATTGGTTTCATTATTAACATAAAGAAAAAAAAAGCTAACTTTAAAAAAAAAAAAAAAATTCTTAATGTTGCCAAATCAACTAAATAAATAAAAAAGAATTAATAAATAAATATAAAAATAAATAAATATAAAAATAAATAAATAAATAAATATTAATAAATAAATATTAATAAATAAATATTAATAAATAATTTATTTAAACAAATATATATATATTAAAAAACATTAAATAAAAAAGTTCTATAATTCATATAATTCATATTTATTCCTAAAACTTTAAAAAAAATGTCAATGATGCAATGATTCATTTCCATTTCTTTGGATTATGTTTTATAATTTCTATTTTTTGTTTTTTGTTTTTTATTTTTTATTTTTTATTTTGAAACTAATCATATCAATACTGTGACTGACCATGCATAAAAAATCTTAATAAATAGGAATTATTGAAACATCATGTTTAGAAAAAAAAATGAAGTTAAATACACGAGTTTTTTCTTAATATTGTGTTTAGGATCATTAAAACAAAATTTTTTTATTTTAAAGTCTTTTATTTATTTATTTATTTATTTATTTATTTCAATACAAATATAAAATAAATTATTTATTTATTTATTTATTTTTTTACTATTAATTAATTACTTTTTATTTATTCACTTTATAATTAAAAAAAAAACATTTAATTATCGATTAACTATTATTTATTAAAAATTTTAATATTGATATATATATATAATTTTTTTTTATTTGCATTAAAACAAATGATTTTATTATAATTTTATATAAAGAATAAGTTAAGAGGAAAAAGGTTGAGAACATAAAATAATAATAATAATGAAAATATTAGAGGAAAAAGGTTGAGAACATAAAATAATAATAATAATGAAAATATTAGACACTTTGAAATGTACTTTTCATTCTTTTGATTAGGATAAGAATAAAGCAGTAGTCATTAATAAAAAATTATTTTTTTATATATTTAATTTTTTATTTTTTATTTATTAGTGTTTTCCATTGAAATAACAGTTTTAAACTATATTATTTATTTATATATATATATATATTCATTTATTTATTTATTTAATAAATACAGTTTATTATATTTACAACTAATTAATTATTATTTATGATGATATTGTATTTAAGAAAAAAAATATTATATAACCTTATATTGTATATTTTTTTTCTTTCTTTTGTTGATATGTTTATTTTCTATTTCAAATTAACAAATACATTAATAGATAAATAAATAAATACATTAATAGATAAATAAATACGTTAATAGATAAATAAACACATTAATAAACAAATACATTAATAAATAAATAAATAAATACATTAATAAATAAATAAATAAATACATTAATAGATAAATAAATAATCTTAATTATTATTTTCTAATTAAATCGAAATACTTTATGGAATGAATTAAATAAATAGATTAATCCATTCAAAGTATATTAAATGGATTATACAATACAATATATTAATATATTAATATATGAATAGTATTTAAAAATTTTTTTTTTTTAAAAAAAAAACAACAAAAAAAAGTACAAAAAATATTAATAAAAAAAAATTTTTTTTTTCTTTTAAATTATTCTTTTTTATTAATTAAAAAATAAATAATAAAAAGAGTATTTATTAATAAATAATGAATAATTAAATAATAAAAAAGAGTATTTATTAATAAATAATAAATAATAAATAATAAAAAGAGTATTTATTAATAAATAATAAATAATAAAAAGAGTATTTATTAATAAATAATAAATAATAAATAATAAATAATAAATAATAAATAATAAAAAGAGTATTTATTAATAAATAATGAATAATAAATAATAAAAAGAGTATTTATTAATAAATAATAAATAATTATATTTTTTTCTATGATTTTTTATTTGTACTTTCTATGATTTTTAATTTTTTATTTGTATTTTGATTTTGGAAAAATTTTTAAAAAATTAATTTAGAAATGAATACTATATATATTAAAATTATATAGGAAATAAATTAAATTTAATGATTTATTCTTATTTAATTTTCTTAAATTTTTTTTTTTTTTCAATTATTATATCGAAATTTTTTTATATTATAAATTAAACATTTTATATATATATAATATTTATTTAATCTTTTTTTTTTTTTTTTCTTTTTTCTTTTTTCTTTGAAAACCCAAATATAAAAATAAAAAATAAAAAATAAAAAAAAAAGTTGAAAATTGAATCAGTACTAATAGAAATTATTTATTTTATAATTTATTTAAATTAAAAAATTAATTTTAATATAATAATAATAGCAGTAATGTTTCAATAGTTATATATATATATATAAAGATTAATTATTTAAAAATACATAAAAAAAATAAAAAAGTTAAAAATAAAAACAATAAAAAAAAATAAAAGTAATAAAAAAAAATAAAAACAATAAAAAAAAATAAAAGTAATAAAAAAAAATAAAAACAATAAAAAAAAAAATAAAAAAACAAAATTCATAACAAAATAAAATATAAAAAGAACAAAATATAAATATTAAAATAAAACAAAATAAAACAAAAATTATTATAATAAATAGAAACATTTTTTTTAATACTTCAAGAAAAAAAAATATATATATATTAATTTAATATAAAGACTATTATTATTGAAATATGGAGACTAATGAATGTGATATTATTAAAGAAATTTTAACTTTTTATGGTATTAATATTTATTGGACAACCCCTTATGGTTGTTTTGACCAAATTGGTGTTAATGCAAAAGGAAATATAGTTATAGGAGTTAATAATAAAGTTACCGAATTGTAAATATTAAAAAACAAAAAAAAAAAAAAAAAAAAAGAATAAGAAATATTTAATAGAATTATTTAATAAAATAAATATTTAAATATTTTAATTGTAAATTATTATGAAAGTAACTAATTCAATTAATTATGTATATATTATTCAATAGACGTATAAGAGAACAAATATTAAATAAACCTTTTAATTCAAGAATATTTGAACTCTCTTCTCTACAACATTTGTAAATATATATTCAATAACATTTTAAATATTTATGAAACATTTAAATATTTCAATCTTTCTAAATATATATTTATATATTTTTTTTTAAATAACATATATATAAAGATCTTTTGCGGAATCTGGCTTAACTGGTGAAATTCCTGATGAATTTTCAAAGTTACCTAATTTAAAAACTTTGTATGTTTAAAATATATTTATTTCAATTATTTATTTATTTATTTATTTATTCATTCATTATTTTAATAATAAATTTCATGTTAATATTTGATAGGAGTTTAAGAGGAAGTAATTTTTCTGGAAGTATACCAAAATCAATTTCAACTCTTACAAACCTTGAAAATTTGTAAATATTATTAGAATTATTATTAAATTATTATAATTATTATTATTATAGTTATAAATATTATAAAATTTATGTGTATAACAATATTTATTTATATAATATTTTTCCTATATTATCCATAAGATTTTTGTGTAACAATAATTTAAAAAATAATATTGGTGATAGTTTGAAAAACTTGAAAAACCTTAAATACTTGTGAGTTTTTTGTTTTTTATTTTTTTTTTTTTATTAAATAATTTTTATGATATCTAAATCATATATTTAAATTAATAATAATAATAATAATATATATATATATATACTTTTTTTTTTTTAATATTTCATAGAGAAATTCAAAATAATGATTTATCCGGTCCTATTCCCGATTATATTGGTGAATATAGTGGTTTAAATGTTTTGTAAGTTAAATTTTATTTTATTTTATATTATATTATTTAATATTATTTTTTATTTTATTTTATTTTATTTTATTTTTTTTATTTATTTTATTTTATTTTAGTAATAAATATTAATAATAATAACTTATAAATCATTCATTATTATTAATGTAAATGTCATTTAATTCATATAAAATAGGAATTTATCAAATAATAGATTTGAAGGAAAAATTCCATCCTCATTTAAAAATTTAAAAAATTTAACTAATTTGTAAGTTAATTTTTATTTATTTATTTATTTATTTATTTTATGTAACTTTTATTTATTTAAGTATTTATTTAAAATTAAAAAATTTTAATATTGAAATATTTAATATTTTAAATATTATTAAAAACTTATTTTTAATATCTATATTAAATAATTTTAATATAATAATATTATTAGTGATGCTTCTAATCTTCCAAATATCAGTGGTCCAGTTCCTTTTTTTACATCAAATACTTGCTCATTTAACGGTAGTAATGTTTGTTATAATGAAGGTGAACAACCAGTATGTGCGACATCATTAAATGTTTGTGCTAAAGAAGAAACAGTTACTGATAAAAAGGGAAAAGATGATTCTAATTCTAAAGGTTATATTATTGGTGGAATTGTTATTCTTGCTATAGTAATATTTGCTGTTCTTTTTTACTTTAAAAAGAGAAAAAGTAACAATAAAGTAAGAAGTTTTATTCCTCCAACTCTGACTACTTATAATAGTAGTATTTATTCCAAAGATATTAGTAATTATAATCTACATACTACCGATGCTAATAATAGGGATAATTATGATAATACAAATGATTTTGATACCTCAAAATTGGTAAATCGAGCTGAAACCATGGGCAATAATGCTTTACCTACTAATAATAATATGGCAAGTTCTACTGCTACTGTTACTACTACAACTACTGCTGCTGCTACTACTGCCGCTACTACTACTACTACTGCTATTGCTGCTACCGCTGGTAGTAATAATAACTTTAATAATAATAATAATAATAATAATAATAATAATAATAATAATAATGAAATTAATGTTGATTTATCAAATAACCAATTTGGAATTGCTACTACTGCCAGTAGTAATAATAACTTTAATAATAATAGTAATAATAATGAAAATAATGTTGGTTTATCAAATAATCAATTTAGAATTGCTACTACTACAGGTAGTAGTAATAACTTTAATAATAATAATAATAATAATAATAATGAAATTAATGTTGGTTTATCAAATAATCAATTTATGAATGGTACAAATTTCATTCAAAATTTAGGTAATACTATGTATGGTATTACTAATGATCAAGCGGCGATGAATATGTTGAGTATTAATAATAATCAGCTAATAAATCAAAATTTAATAAATAATAATAATAATAATTTAAATACCAATTATAACTATCTGACGTTAAAACCTGATGGTACGGCAAATATTAATTTCATAAATAATGGAAATAACTATTTGGCAAATAGTTCATTTAACTATGCTAATGGTGCCAATACTAGTATTATTGATCAAAGTTTCCTAACCAGTAACTATAGTATTCTTAAATCACCAAATTTAAGTATGATTAATTCTACTGATAGTAATAGTAATCTCAGTTTCAATCAAAATAATCTTAGTTTCAATCAAAATAATCTCAGTTTCAGTCAAAATCTTAGTTTTAATCAAATGGTTTCCACTCCTCCTTTAAATTCACAAGCTACTAGTACGGGTAACATTTTACCAGCTTCATTAACTTCAAATCATAATATTCTTGATAATATTCCATCATCAAGTCATCAACAAAATTCAAAGGAGGAACCACCACCTTATGTAGAATATGAAGAAAACCATCCACCAATTATTGAAAAGCCATTTAAATTGTAAATTTGTAAGAAATAAAAGGAAAAAAAATTTTTTTTTTTTCATTTCTTAATTAAATAATAATAGTATAGATATATATATTTATATATATATTTATTTTTATTTTTTATTTTTTTTTTATTTTTTATTTTTTTTTTTTTTTATTATTGCTTTATTTTATAAAAGTACTACTTTTTAATTTTAATAAAAAAAAAATTGTTTTTATATTATAGATTTATATATTTGAAAAAAATATATAAGAATAATGCCTAGAAAAAGTAGTAAAATAAATAAAATATGGCAATAAAAATTAAAATTAAAATAAAAATAAAAATAAAAATAAAAATAAATAATAAATAATAAATAATAAATAATAAATAGTAAATCGTAAATAGTAAATAATAAAATAAATAATTATAAAAACAAACAAACTAACAAACAAAAAAACAAACAAAAAAACATAAAACATAAAAAACATAAAACATAAAAACAAAAAAAAAAGTTAAAGTAAATAATTTAATAATTTAATATATATATGTAAATAATTGTATATATATTATCATAAAAAAAATAATAATATAATATAATATAATATAATATAATATTAATAATAATTAAAAACAATTAATTATTAATTAAATAAATAATAATAATAAAAATTAGAATAGTAAATTATCAAAAAAAAAAAAAAAAAAAAAAAAAAAAAAAAAAAAAAAAAAAAAAAATAAAAAAAAAAAGGATTAAAAAGAAGATAAATTTTTATATTTATTATATATAATATATTTATCATCTTTATTTTAATACAAATATATATATGTATATATATAAATTTTTTAAAAAAGAATTTATATGTATATATAGATATAATAATAATATATATTATAAAGTAATTATTTTTATAATAAATAATAATAAATAATATAAATATAATTATTATTATTGTACATTTTCCTTTTATTCTTATTCTTTATAAATATATATATATATATTAAAAAGTAATAACTATAATTTTTTTAAAAAAAATAAATAATTTTAAAAAAGGAAGGAAAATATTTAAACAACAACAACAACAACAATAATAATAATAATAATAATAATAATAATAATAATAATAATAATAAATAATAATTTTAGAATAATAATAATAATAAAATAATAATAAATTTAGAATAATAATAATAAATCATAATAATAATAATAGTTTAAAAAATAAAAATTAAATAATTAAAAAAATCAACTAGAAAAAAAATATTATATATATATATTAAATAAAAACCAACCAACAAACAAAAAAAATTTTTTAATTTTTTTTTTTTTTTTTTTATTTTTTTTCTACTTTTTAGTGCTTTTTTTTTTTTTTTTTTTTGGATTGGACATGGACATATTAAATTAATATTAAATGATCAACCTTGTTGTTCCTGCTGTGGTGGTGGCGGCCGTGGTGAAAGTCATCCTAAAATTTTGAGGAATTTTTTTAAAGTCACAACAATTTATTATATATGAGATTCTTTTTTTTTTTTTTTATTTATTTTTTATTAATTTTTTATTAATTTTTATTTATTTATTAAATTTTTTTATTTAATTATTTTTTTCTTTAATTAATTTTTTATTTATTAAATTTTTTTTATTATTTTTTTTATTAATTTTTTCTTTAATATTTAATTAATTTTTTTTTATTATTTTTTTTATTAATTTTTTCTTTCATTTTTTTTTTTTTAATTCTTTTTTTTTTTTTTTTTTTTTTTTTTTTTTTTTAACCATATATAATCATGAAACACATTTGATGTGGTAGGGTGGAAGAGGTAGAAGAAGAAGATAAAATAAAACTATTTTTATTTTTTTTTTTTTTTTTGTATTTCTTCATCATCTTAGCGAAAATATTGCATTTTTAAAATCTTAATGTCAGAAGTGAATAAATAAAAAAAAAAAAAAAAAAAAAAAAAAAAAATGAGTGGTTTATTAATAATAAAATATTTTTATGAAATAAAGTTTATTCCTAGTTTATAAAAATTAAAAAAAAAAAAAAAAAATAAAATAT